>ML818383.1:41740-73505 GCA_009831015.1 Picea engelmannii | reverse complement strand
AATTTCTTCTATAGCAGAGACCTTCGGGTTGAACCTATCTGGGAGAGATCTCAAGATTTTCTGAACTAAAGAAGGTTCTCCAATTGTTTCACCAAGTGCCTTCATTGCATTTACCAATTCTTCTATTCTCAGAAAGTATTTTCAAATAGTTTCATCTTCCTTCATCTTCAGTTGTTCAAACTGTATTATGTAGGTTTGAAGCTTTGCATCCTTTACCTTCTCATTACCTTCATAATTGTTAATGAGTTTGTCCCACATTTCTTTGGAAGTTCCTAGACGCATAAATTTTACGAATTCTGCTTCTGCAAGCCCACTCAAGATAGCATTCATAGACTTAGCGTTGAAGATAAATTCTAGTTTGTCATCCTTATTAGCTAACACAACTGGCTTTACATAACCAGTCTCTACCACATCCCAGACATCTGCACCTAAAGCCTTTATGTAGGTTCTCATTCTAACTTTCCAGAAGGCAAAGTTTGTTCCATTGAATAGAGGGGCCTTATTGGTTGAATTTCCTTCATGGCTTGACATGTTTAAGCTCTAGGATCTACCCTTAGATAAAAAGGGCCAGATCTGATACGAATTGTTGAACAACTGAGAGGGGGGGTGAATCAGTTGTTACTGAGCTTAAACAATTATGCTTCTTTTAAAACTCTTTTCAGAGAAACTGACTTATCACTGTTCTACTCCATTTCGTTGCTCTATCTGCCTCATTGCCTTTCTTCTCATATCACTTGCACTGTCTGTTCTTCTGACTTTTAAGCTCTGTGTGCCATACCCATTCACTGCCCAGATCCTCTTCCCTTGAATTCAGCTGTTGTACTCTCCTTCCTCTTCACACATGAATCACCTTTACCAGCTACAATCATTGCAAACTCCAATAGCCGCAACAACAACAATGACCCCTTCTCTTCTCTGTACTGTGTATTTATAGCTTATGTGCACCTTGTGCATGTAATGTTCACCATTCCTCTGCATGCTCCAACCGTGCCAATCTTCTCCACCTCTTGAGTGCTCTGCGTGATCTTCATCGTAACTCTTCAGCTTCTCTGGCCGTTTTCCCAAGTGTCTTCTAGTCCTCTGGCTGAAACCATCAGTGGTTTCTGGAAGTTTCACTATTGCATGCAACAGTAGCCCTATGATCAATACTTGATCCAACGGTTCATATCCAATCGAGATTTTATATATCACGATTTCGACACTCTTGGCGTTCATAGTTTTAGTCACTTACAAATCCCAATCCCTGAAACTCCGATGTGGAGCTTATCCGAACTGACTTCTTCTCTTCCCGTGACCAAGGGATATGAGCACAACCTTATGTCTCTCCATATTGTGATTCGCAAAACTCTGACATGGAGTTGAACCAACGGTCCAGATATGAACTTGTTTCAACGGCTACGATTGGATCGTGATATCGCACATCGCGAAATCGGGATTCTTGTTGTATTGAGTTCTTTCCATTTTGAATTCATGATCCCCAAAACTTTGATATGGAGTTACATCTACAGTCCTGATCATTTCTGGATCTGACGGTCCAGATTCACTCACAATTTTGTATATCGTGAAATCGGGATTCTCGTTGCATTGTGTTCTTTGCCTCATGAATTCGCAATCCACGAAACTCCGATACAGACTTGAATCAACAGTCCAGATGCGATATTTATTTAGCGGCTGCGATTAAATCATGAAATCGCTCATCGTGAAATCAACATTCCTGATGTCAAGTGACTTTGTCATTTCAAAGTCCTGATCCCCGACACCTCTCTACTGACTGGAATCAACGGTTCAGATTTAACCTTAATCTGACGGCTCAGATTACATCACGATATCACATATCACGAAATCAACATTCCTGATGTCAAGTGACTTTGTTATTTCAAAGTCCTGATCCCCGATACTCTACTGACGTCACACGTGGTTTGACACGTGTTAAATACTTCCATGTGTCACTCTGATTCGTGACATACATGTGACTGAAGTGTTGAATTTGCCTGACACCTGTCATTACCTGGTTGTGCCATGTGTCCCTAGCTGATGTGGTCTACTGTCATGAGTTGGATCGATGATCTAGATCACATGTTGATCTGATGATTCAGGTTTAGTCGAGATTTCTTTCATCGTGATTTCGGGGTTTCTGTTGTAATTGTTCACGGGACTCGTGAAAATCCGATTCCCGATTCTTCAATGAAGCCTCTTGTTGAGCTTCTCCCAGTGGTGCCCGATCGCTGCCATGTGTCCTTCCAAATGGATGGTCCTGATTATGTCGAGATTTCGAGACTTTCAATGTCCCAGTGCTCAAGACCTTGAGAAATCCGATCTCTCGATGGCTGCTATCCAGATAACAACTCCTCGTGTCGGGACTTCTCTTCTTGCTCCCGAGGCTTATCTCCCTCCCAGCTTCTGCAGATCTGATGGCTGTCAACCTTTCAGGAAATTTGAATGGGATCCAACGACTGTGGATCTTTGTCTTCCTTCTCCTCTGCAAACTCCTGTATCTTGAGCTTTGCCTTTGCTGCGCGCATTTTCCTCAACGTTGTTCCTCCTGAGATTTCACATCCGAATCCCCAAGGGATTTTATCCTTCTTATCCTGCCATCTCCACTATTGTACTTGCCATCAATGACAAGCATACGCTACTTGGTAAACATTTGCCAACAAACATCACATGCATTTTCATTGATATACTTGAAAGTAATAGAAAATATGAACTCACATTTCTTTTTCACTTGTATATTGGGATCTTTGATCAATCAATCCAATGCATATACTTGAGGATGGGCATGGTTCTTCAAGCCAACTTGTTGCACCAATGGTTCAAAAATTATATTTTTCTCAAAATTGGGATCAACAAGAGTCGATGGCTTTGTATTTATGATTTGAACCCTCAATAGGAACAATCTTTTTCTTTCCTTTTCAATTCTCTTTTCTTTCCCCTTTGTTTTTGACCTTAAGTATGATTTTTGTTCTTCATTTTAAGATTCTTCTTGGTCATTTCTAGCTTATTTCTTTTTCTCTTTCTAGACTATTTTTTTTCTTCTTGTGGATAGCTCTTCTTGCACATACATGACTGGTTTTTTTAGTCGTGACTGATTTTTAATAATTGTAACTTATTTTTTCTTATATGGGGTTGATTGCAGGGCTAGACATGTGAATTTTGTTTACATCTCTAAATTGAATTCAATTTCTTCACCTTCACCTTGAGCGGTCATTGGTTGCTTCACTTATTTGGTTTTGTTTATTAAATGGATATGAGGATGGAGCTTCTGACATGTCTCCTTTGTATGCCCATTAATGATAGAATACCCACAATGATGTTTTGGGTATTTACATGCTTGACGTGCATGCACATGTTTTTTCCTATCCTTCAAAAAATATGACATTGTATTTTTTTTTTTCAAATTGCTTATCTTGATCCAATGAGAACTAATTCAATTGACATTATCCATACTTTTGTTTATTCCCCATCTCTATATAGTTTTTTTTCATGGAATCATCATCAAAATCCTTTAGACAATAATTATGACTAATTGCACAATATCACATTCGGTTTTATTAATATACTTGAAACCAGTGGAAAATAAAAAAATTATATTTCTTTATCTCTTGCATAATGGTCTCTTTTATCAACCAATCCAATGGATATGCTCAAGCACATACACTAGTCTCGCAACCAAGTTGTTGCGCCAATGATTTTGAAATCATATTTTTTCTGAAAAATTGGATCAATAAGAGTCGATACCTTCTTATTTATAATCTGAATCTTTAGTAGGAAGAGTATTTGTCTTTCTTCTTCAATTCTCTTTTTTCCCCTTTCTTTTAGCACCTTCAAGGTTGATTGTTTTTCATTGGCATATTTCTCTTGGTCCTTGTTAGTCGATTTCTTTTTCTTTTTCAACACTGATTTTCTTTTTCTTGTGGATAGGTCTTCTATCATGTACATGCCTTATTTTTCTTTATCCGTGAACTTTTTTAATAATTGCAACCATTTTTTCATATTTGGGGTTGATTTCAAGGCCAAACATACCTATTTTACACCTCTAAATTGCATTCAATTTCTTCTCATTCAACTTGAGTGGTCATTGATTGCTTCATATTTGTTTTTATTTTTAGATGGATATGAGGATGGAGATTCCAACATGTCTCCTTTTCATTTCCATTAATGCTACAATTCTTGAAATAATGTTTTGGGTCTCTTCATGCTTGAGGTGTCTTTGAAAATAATTTTATTGTAATATTTTATTTTGAAATTTCTTAATTGTGATCCAATGATGGTTGCTTGGATTGAAATGATCCAAAAAATTTCTTAGTCCCCATATCTATATAGCTTATTTTTATGGGAGCATCATCAAAATCCTTTTGAAAATAATTATAACTTACCTCCTTACATGGAATTGTAATCTTCAAATATATTTTTATAGCATATCTGTGAAAGTTTCTATAATTTGGTTGTGTACTCTTACATAGTTTGACCTCACTTTTTCCAAAACTATGCCATTTTATTTTATACCTGTGCTCATGCACTATATGCACTATTGGGTAGATACTTCTTCTCATCATAGATATGAATTTTCCCAATTGGTTATTGGTAGCCTTGTTTTTTTCTTTGAATGATCCCACCATATTAAATCAACCAAGGGATCTTTAGTCTAGCATATGTATTTTTTTTATTATCTCCATCGTGATGTGATTTTGCATCTCCTATTGCTTAGCCATTTACTCAATTTATTTGTAGCTACTTGACCTTCATAAGAATCCAACTCAAATTTGAACCATGTTTTGAAGCGTGGAGGCTTCTTGAATGTCCCTATTCACTTGATCTTTTCTTGGTGGATGTTTTCTTGACTTGGTGGAGTCCGTTCATATTTCTCTTGGACATGAGACATTGTCTTCGTTTCCTCTAAATTCACCACCAATTCTTCCACTAACTTCATCAATTTTATTTTCATGCAAGAAAATTCTCCACACAACTCTCCAATCTTTTGAATCTTGTTTAATAGGTGTCATACACTCTTCCTCCTACTCCCATTTGGTTGAGTATCACAAACTCTTCTTCTTACTACCGTATCTCCATGAGTGACCTCTTATATCTGTTAATGCTTGAAACTGGAAGAGTTCCAAGGTAACTAGGGAAATTACTATGTCATCTTGTACAATCTCTTTGCGGTTTGGATTTGTGTTTCCTAACCTCAGGGGAATCCCTATGCAATTTCGAAACAAAATTTGAACTTAAGAGACATAAAAATAAAACTTGAAATATGAGTGAAATTACCCCATACAACAATTTATAATGCATATTTACACCTAATAATATAATTCTACCTTGGGAATAGTGCATATTTTATGTTAGAACACCTCAAATATGCTCCTAAAAGTGTATATCTAAGTGTTAAAATATAAAAAAAAAAAACTTTGAATTTGGAAATTAGTAACTATGGCCATAGTACCTTGAATTTTGTGGGCTATAGAGTAGAAAATCAATCAAGGGGGAGTAATCCCCAATGTTAATTGTTTTAGGAAATTCAACTAAAATAAGAAAACAAATGCAAAAATTGAGATCTTTCCGCAAAAAAAATTGTTATCTTTATCCCAAAGATGCAAATACAAGGTTGGGAGATATTGGATTCAACTTCAAAGAACTCCATGGAATATGAAATTTTTTGCAAATAACTTTCTCTCAATAATGCTTAAGGATAAATTCATGTGAACAATATAGGCATGACATATAACTTTCATTTAAAAGTATACTCCCTCACACTCACTCAAATCAAAATTAGGGTACAAGGAGAAGGGAACTCAAGAAATCATAAATCTCAAGAACAAAAAGGAACCAGTATACCCACGACTTGTATTTGTACAAATAGCATCACTATGAATAGAAGAGATAAAGATAATAAAAAATCAAAGACAAAAACGCTCAATTAGGGTGCATAAGTAAGATAACAAGATTACACCTTGATAAACCAAATCCTGTTAAAAATAATCCTACACAAATGTGTTTTGTTCTAAGAATAACTAAGGTGTGTGAGAAATTATCCATTATCCAAGAATAGCCTCCTCGACCCTTGTGTCCAATCTCTAGATAAAAATATCCTATGTAAATAAGGAAACCCCACCAAAAGCCTCCTCAAGTCATGTGCTCAATCCTTTGGAAAAAATAGCATGTGTAAATAAAGAAACTCTGCTAAGAACCTTCTAAGAAAGCTCCTCCAACTCATGTTCTCCATCCCAAGGTAAAAAATATCATGTGTATATAAGGAAATTTCACAAAAATCCTCAACCCATGTAAAATAGCATGTGGAAATAATGAAACTCCACCAAAAACTTTCCATAAAAGTTCCTCCAATTAATGTGCTCCATTTTTAGGAAAACAATAATCCTCCTCATGTTTTGTGAACTCTCCAAGTGGTAAAGATAACATGGATCATCATAAAGTCAACCCACTCATGCTCAAAAAGTGGGGGCTCCTCTCTTACACTAAAAATTAATAGTATTTGATTTCCATGAAATTTCACCCCCATACTATCCTTGATATCGGGCCTCTAAAAATGTGATCAACTTTGAAAATTGAAAATTTCTATTTTTAGAGATCATGACTGCCTTTGACAAGGGCCCAAAATAGATTGGACCATCACATGAACAAAACCCAATGCTCATCTCTGTAATGGTTATCTAAATCCATTATTAGATTTCAAGAAAGATAAAATAGAAAAAAATAGAAAAAATTCAAGATTGTAAATCTTGAAAGTCTTGAAAGTCTTGAAAGTCTAAAGTGGTGCCCATTTGAATATGTCAATATTGTATCTCAAAAAATGTCATACGTGTCTCTAAAATATAATTTCCTAAAAATACAAAAATCAAGAATATAAAGTGCATAGCTCATTGTCCTCATACCCCCATGCATCCTCTGAAGTCTCAATTAAATTAAGTCACGGGCTCCACAAGAACAACCATGCACCATGACCCATAGAATCAGGAAAAATCTCTCAATCTAGCAATCCTTACTATGTATAGACCTAGTAAGTTTTCTTGTGTTATGTATATGCAATGCATGGGGAAACATTGCAAAAAATAGATCTTTGGGAGATTGAACTGAAAACTTGTGAAAAATAGATCTCGACAATCTTGAACTATAAACCTACTAAACATAGAACATGTGTCATCCTCCTAGAACATTGATCTTTGTATAATCTCCAAAACTCATACATTGCAAATTTGAAACAAGGTTGGGTTGGAGTGAAACTCTACTTTGCAACAAGGTGCCCTTATGACCAAGGTTTTATTATTCATGAATTGTTGATATTGAATGGAGAACTTTGTAATGTTGAGTTTAGAATGGTCATGAATTGTCGATGTCAAATGGTGAACTTTGTAATGTCAAATGTAAGCATGAGATTGCTTTAACACATTACAAGAGAAAGAAAACATGTCTCCATGTTGGAATAATTCAACTTTGCACCCATAAGACTCTTATAAAACCAATAGGTTTCTCAAACAATTTCTCATCCTTTTGCAATAAAATAATAGTGTAAGTATAATTTCAAGCAAAGAAAATTTAAAATGGTTTAGAATAGATTGGACTCGTTAATTTTTTAAGCATATAATTTCAAATCTGAAAATTACTTCCAAGTGACTTCCAATAGAAAACCCTAGGGATGTTATCATTCAATGATTTTACGTTGAAATTGTGAAAGAAACTACAGTGGAAACATAAATATCATAGAGTAACCATACATGCACAAGAGACACAAATTTATGTACCATAAACTTTTCATATTTATATTTTCTAAGGTAAAAACCAACCCTCTCAACAAACCAGTAAACCAACAAAATATGAGGACAAAAACAATCCTCTCAAAAATTTCAAACTCAACAAATTTCTTGAAAATCCCCCCACTTACAAATATGAAGCAAACCTGTTCTACGACTTGTTTAAGTCACCCTATACAACCTTGAAACTACCTAGAAAATATCACATCTGCATCTTGTTCCTGCCCTCACATGTGTGGCCTATCCATAATTTTTTCTCACACGTGCGGTTGTATGACCTAATTCATATGTTTGGCCTATACCTTCCACTCACACATGCACTCTACTATCCCCTTCCTCTCACACATCTGGCCTCTCTCCTTGGCTAGAAAACAGAAAAACTAAAAGTCCAGAAACCCTAGGCTAGATTTTCCAAAGTGTAGAATTTCCTTGCTGAAATTTTTACCTCGATCTCTTTATCACAAGTGTTCACTCATGTATGTCAACTCCATAATGTCACCATGAGATCTCAAATTGTCTCCTCACATTATATCTCCTTTTATAAGAGTATAATGAGTGAATTTAGGAACCCCTTCCAAACTCAACATTAAATTAGAATTTTTTAATCACCCACGTGGGTGTGAAGCCCTAACATATAGGTGTGAATCCCAAACACAATACCTAACACCAATCCAAAGGGTTTTTCCCAAAACAAAAAAATGCAATGTGAGTACCAACAAAAATTGTCACATGCCTGACACCAAGGCCAATGTGAGAATACCTACCTAATGCTACAAAATATCAACACTCCCTCTTAGTGAGGTAGGTATTCTCATCCACTCCACTATCACCTAGAAGTGGATCTACCTCCCACAGTGGATCTTCTACCACAACTTCTTTCTAATCCACCTAAACGTATACTCCCTCTAGAATTGAGGAAATTCATGTTGTATGACATGGTCCATTATTGGAAGGCACATTGATCCTAGAAGCCTCCTACTTCTGAGATTCCTGCCTAGCTTCCTAAAACCATGACACATTCTTGATCGTCTTGGAAGACTCCTCTCTCCCACCTGAACCTGAATTTTAACTTCCTCTAAATGGATGACTTTCCCCATGAGCCTATTAACTCCATTTGAAGTCAGATTCCCTCTAAATCTATTGACTCTCTCTGAAGTCAGGCTCCCTCTGAATATGCACAACCTTCAAAGCTACATGCTCCTTAACCTTTTTACTTTGCTATTGTTTTCCATAGATCACATAGTTTGGACCTTTAGCCTATATAAGTTTCTCTCTCCAACTCCAATAATCACTATTGTGTCGAATTTAGATCCTATAGGAATGAATAACACTTGTCCATCCTATAACAATATGTAATAGACCTTCTTCTCAATTGTTGAGACTCAGAGAAAACTCCTCTTGAGTTATTGAAACCATAACACATTTGTTACCCTCAACACATCTTTTGACTCCATCCCGAATGACATTATTCCAAATCCCCACACAACATTCTTGGTACCCATACCAAGTTCCACAGACAAATATGAGTTATTCTCTATAAATCTCTTAAGAAATTCTTATGATCATGTCGTATTACATGAGGCTCTGCTATCCACTAACCAATTCCCATCACCGTGAATTGTACCAAAAATGGTAGAGACTAGTAGAAATTCCCTTTGAATCATGTCTGTAACCTTATCAACCTCTTATGTTGATGCATGTTGCTTCGTTCCCCCTTTCTTTTGTTGTGGAGATTGTGAATTATAATTAACATACTCATGAAAAGAAAAACACTTGACCTTGTTGAGGTCCTTCTTCCTCCTCAACTCTGGATATGACTCTCTCTATATAACCTCCTATTTTTCCCTTGCTAGTATGAGAAACCAGGCCCTCGTTCTCGTCATTGTTGACTTTCTTCTTGCCATTTGTAGACTCTATATGAGACTCCTCCTATATGAAATCAATACAAAGTCTTCCAATTGGTGGTAACATATCCCATGCATAAATCCCCTGCACAAATGATTCCCAAGACCTAAGAAAATGATTCAATGCCATATTCACCAACTCTTTATCATCGATTTCCTCTCTAATGGTTACAAGATGATCACGAATATGAGTTATCCTCGTGAGGTAGCTAGAAACTATGTTTGAACTGGAAATATCAACTTCTCTGAGTTGTTGCCTCAAGACCAACTTCTTGCTTGCATTCCTAGTTTGGTAAAAAACCACCGAAGCATAAAACATATCCTTGGAAATCTTTGTTACACGTCAAAATTGCTCATCTGGATAAGTGTCGCATTATCCCTCTCAATTGTCATAAGTGTCGCATCAACTTTCGCAAGTGTCGTAAGTTGGTCACAAGTGTTGTAAAAGGTGTTCATACATAATGCTATGACAACGACACTAAGCATACATTTATAGCATCTCATATGACTGATTTGAAGGAAGAGAACTGGTCTACTGGAGACAAATGACTCTTGACACCTGGGAAGAACTCTAAAACTAAGGTTTGGAGGGGGAACGCTCCCCTACTTCTACTCCAGAAGCACTGGCGCTCCCCTATAATGCTTCTGGGAGCGTTATAACACCCCTAGCCCCTTTTGGAGGAGCGCTGCTCATCTTGAGAGTGCTGGCACTTCCCCAAGGCTTACCAAGGAGCGCTACAATGCTCTGAGACCCCTTCTGAAGGAGCGCTCCCTAATCTGGGTCATTTTTTAGCCCATTGAGGAGAATAAGGAAAGGATCTTTCGAGATTAGGAGGTAGTTGTGCTTGAATTCTTGGTTTCATCAACAGATCCCTGATCTAAGGAGAAGGTTCCCAACTTGTTCTAAAGATAACTCAAGAGGTTAAGCTCCTATTAACCTATATAAACAGGCTCTATGATGTTCGAAAGGGGGGAAGAATTGAATATGTGAAACTTATGATCTTGGAGGAAACTTATAGTCAGCCAAAAGAGAGTGATCAGTGAAGCTGCTGTTATATAGGTCATGGATCTTTTAGGAAAGGGTTAGACGAAGAGGACTTGATGAAGCTGTCGCATTCACATCTACGATTGTAAGTACTGTTGTCGTTATTCTCATTAATATGACACGCTTGGCCTGTTTCTTTCTAGTTTGTGTCTGATGCTACATGAACTTATCATTTAGTGATAGATCTGTTTTCAAGCTAATATCAATAGAGTAGGAAGTGGTCGTATCTTGTTTTGTCCACAGAACTCAGCGAGGAGCAAAGGATTGGAGTGCAACTCGGAGCGTGCAGGGACAAACGTCGATAACAGGTACTTCTGTCATCCTTCCTTCTCATGTATTAATTTAGATAGATTTGAAAGAAATTCAGTGTCCACGTTAAGAATTTTTCTGTCTAGGGTTAACGTCAAGCCTTAGAGGTGATCTACCTGTCCATAGGGAGATTTTCCTACAACAGAAACTGGCGACTCCACTGGGGACATAGCCTCAAATTCGAAACCTCTTGTTTGGATTTTTCTCCTCATTGACCGTGTTCTTTCCCTTGATTGTTTCAGACCTATTTCACCCCTCTTTGATTAGTTTCATGAGCTGATTGGCACCTTGTCCCATCATACTCAACATAGTTGTCAAGTTTGAACTTCAATTTTTGAAATTTCTTGACATTTCTGGAACTTTTAGACCCTGGCGCCTCTGTCCTAGTGTTAATAGAGCGCCAACGCTCCTAAAATCTTTTCACAGAGCGCTATAATTCTCCTTGCCCTTGGAAACAGAGCGCCAACCTTTTTTGGCCCAGAAACCTTCCAAAATTGCATTTTTTTGGATTTTTGCCTCTGTGTTCCTCTGCTGAGTGATCTTGAGAGTCAATTTTTCTTCCTTTTTAGCCTTGACATCTGTCTTTTTGAAGGATAAACACCTTGTTAATTGGATCTTGTAGCCTTCTTCACTATTTTCATTAAGTTTTTCCTGTTGAGTGAAATTTGAAACTTATGCATTGTCTTTCTCTCCTCATCAGCTGAGTAAAAACCTTGGTGAAGGTCATCGAAGGCCTACAGACCTCTTCATCTTGATTTGAGTCAAGGTCCTTGTTCTTCAATTTTTGCTTTTTGGGTGTAAAATTTTGTTTTCTCTTTGATTGTTTCCTTTCTTTCGCTTTTTCGTTTTGATTGCTACGAAGGGTGTATTGTTTGTGTGATTTTTTCTTATGCTAGTTTGGTTTTCATTCATACCAAGAAGATAATTAGCAAATATAAGCATTATGTTGTATTGATCATCATCCATATGCGAAAAATAAAGATATCTTCGTGATTGATTGAGCATATTAGAAGGCATTTAATTTTTTTGCATTACATCAGGATTTGATTGAGAAAAAGAATCGTTTGAGGGCATTCCGTAGTTGTGATTGTTAGTGAAAGAACTCTCTCTCTCCCTTAGATAGAAATTCATCGAAAGGAAATGATTTCTTATCATGCTTGATGCACTCTTTGGGTCAGAGTCATAATTCCATTTGTTTCACTTCCATGCACCCCTTTGCGTAAAGAACAGCCACTAAAATCAACGTTAATTAAAAATCATCTAGAATTTTTCTTTGCTAGGATCCTCCACCAACAGTAGAATAGGTGTAGAACTTTGGATTAGGGCTGTGAGCATAACTCTCCAAAGTTTATAAAACAAACATTAGCATCCTAAGTTAGGGAGAGTAAATCCAATTATCATATAAGTCTGCCTGGGATCCCCCTCTCACACAGGGGTTATGCACAAGGTTGCATTCGGGTAAGCTACAGGGACTAACCCTCCGTAGCTTAACTGATTGTGGTGGTCGGATCGTATTATGGGGGTCACTTTGAGTTAAATCCACAATTACTGCGTGGAAGATTCTTAGTTGATTTCGGGCTTGATACCCTGCCTGTACGTTCGGATCGAACTGTCGACTGTTCCCGCCCAAGGGCTGACTGCGAATTGGTAACCTCAGTGACCATAATATTTAGGTTCTTACACAAGGTGACGGTGACGGGAAGTCTCACTGTACCTGGAGCAGACATTGGTCAAACTCACTCGGGCTCCTTGGAGGGTAAATCCACAATTACTGCGTGGAATCTTGCACCAAGGCGTAAGTCCGTTAAGCATGTCGCCATTGTAACTGTTCCACCCTATCCCTGCCCCTTCTGGACTTGATCACGTGACATTGGATTTCATCACCAACTAGTACAGTCATCAAAAGAAGGTCCCGTTTGATTGGTTGTGATTCTTAGATTTTTTTAGCGTGTGTTGTTTCTTTTCGCTAGTTGGCCATAGATTTCTTTCGTTGACTCTTTTCCACCAACATCGACCCTCCATGACACTCGCGGAGGCTACAGAGACTTCCTCCAGAAGATATGGAAGGAGACACCCCTTTACCCCCTCATTCTACAGAGAAATCTCCTCAACAGAGCGAGGTTCAAAACACCACAATGTACCCGGAAGATGCTTTTGTCACGACTGCATGTCCCACTTCGGTGACCCCTCTCGAACCACTTTTACTTCGTTTAGACTCCCTTGGGAGCGTCATAGATGAGGAAGTCCCACGATTACCAGAGAGGATTTTTACCGAAACATATATGGGATCCACACAACCCATCTTTGGTGAGGAATATAGGACCCCTATTCATCCTAGCACCGCAGTAAATACCAATCCTACACCTGCTCGGTCTATTTGGAGGACTCCATCGAGACGCAATATTTATGAACATTTCGAATCCATTCGACAACTGTTCCATCCTGATAACCTTCCTAGTGAAGCAGGACCATCTGGTCAAACCATGAGCCATCCAGTTGATCGGGTTGTTAACCCTGCTATTCCCCTCCAGACGGCCCATTCGACAATGGCCCCGCACATTCCGACCTTACCTGCCGGTAATGTGGTAGTTAATCAAGCCCCAATTGGCACACCTGTAACATCAAGACCTAATCTCCCTTTTGGATTTAGGGCACTGAACGCATCCGCTATCACCACTGCCCAAACCACTACTCAACTGGTACCAGGAAATTCCTTACCTATCCAACAACCCGGAGGGACTGTCCTTGGTGGTCCTAACCCAATCGGAAATACTAGTCAATTTTTCATGTCTAGCCCTCAAATCTCGGGAACTCTACCTCAAGCTGGGGGAATCCTCCCACCGGAGGAAAAATTCCATTTGGGGGGCACCCTCATGCTAGGGGGAAACCTCAAGTCAAAGTCCACCATCAACCACAAGGACAAAATGTGTCTGTCATGCCCAATCCGTGGAGAATCCCTTTTCAAGGAAATCCGCATGCCTCCACATGACAAAATGTGCCCACCGCACCTAACCCGTGGAGCGTCCCTTTTCAAGGAAACCCACATGCCTCAACGGGGAAAAACATTCAGACTTCGCAACAACCCCCTCATGGACAAATGCCCAACCCAACATATAATCCACAAAACCCATCCCGTTATCCTCCGCTCACAAACACTTCTCAAAACGTCTCAAATCCTATGTACCTTGGTCAAAACCAACCTCAAATGAGAGGGCCCACGAGTTATAATTATCCACATAACTTAGTATTGGGCCCCACTGGTGTCCCTCTGCCACACCAACATTACCCACAAGTTAACTGACAACTACCCTTTCTAGCCACCCTGGACCTTCCAGATTTGTCTTGGTTAATGAATGATCCCGTTCATCATTCTACGGTTTGGCCAGCCATTCCAGCAAAACTGCCCTATGATATCCCAAAATTCGACGGAAAATCGGGAGAAGACCCAAACAACCACGTAATGACCTTCCATTTGTGGTATTCATCAAACTCCCTCATGGACGACTCGATTCGTTTGCGTCTTTTCCAATGAACACTTACAGGTTTCGCCGCGAAATGGTATATTGAATTACCACGCGCATCCTTTCATGATTTCAACTCCCTCGCTATGTCCTTCCTCACACATTTCCAACTGTCCATCTGATACGAGATGGGTACTAAACTATTAACCTCTCTTTGTCAGACAACTTCCATACACATCTCCGATCATATCCATGAATGGAGACGATGACGAAGGCTAATCAAAGCGGTCATCCCCGACCAATTATTAGCAGAATGGTTCACGAAATCACTATTACCCCAGATTTCTCATGACGTTGCCATGGGTGGCGTAGTTACCAAGGAAGAAGCCATCACCCAAGCTCAGTACCTAGACTTAGTCTATTCACAATCTGGTACTTTGTATGAGTTGATACCGAACGCTACCCATGCCACTAACGATCCATCCAAACCATCGACTGCTTCGCATGAAGATGGAGTTATTGGCTCCGTCAAAACTCAATCTACCACCCAGTCCACTGGAATGATTCAGCGGCCTGCTTCTATGGCTGCTCCCAGTTCGACTGCACCCTCTTCTACCCCCCCCTCACAAACTCAAGTCTCTTATGTGAATGTGGTCCAATCAACCCCTTCACAACAACTCGGGGGCAAGAAGAAAGCGAGAAACAAAAAAAAGAAAAATAATAACAACGAACAACCCAAAACCCAACCACAAACCCCTACTTCCGGAAAACAACCACAGCGAAAACCAAAATTCCCATGTCTCATTTGTGGTGACGATAACTACACTCGAGATTTCCCACATCGCGATGAAGTGGCCAAACTTTTCAAGGGAAATTCGCAATGCGTTGTACTCACTCAGCCTTTTCCGCAGAAACAATCGTTGGTTGCACAAATCCCCATGCCAGGGGGCAGTTCCAACCAACCCCATGATGAAGCCTCGACAAGCACACACATTTACATGTTCAATGGGGTTAATCTAACCACTCGTTCTACGACGTATGACACGCCAGTTAAACCTGATAAGTTGAAGACTGCTAATGGCTCTTCGCCAGATCCTTTACCACCCTCTGGTAATCCTCCGTCTATTAGCCCTCCATCCGGGCCACTTCAGATTGAGAAACCTTCTTTTGACTCCATCTTATGCCCTCCTAAGAGCACCATCCGGAAATCCACTTTCAATCCTAATTCACGGGCTGCCCAAAACTACAACATTGTGAGAGATTTGGCCCGAGCCCCGTGTGCCATGTCCACGTTGGAAGTTATACAACACTGTCCAAATCAATGTAGGACACTCTTAGTTGCCATTGGCGCTTTCGATCCCGAGTCATCAAACTACATCATGTTTAATCTGGACAATTATCAACCGTGACTCTCCCACCAGCTAGCTTTCCAAATCGATGTTGTTGTTCACAACCAACAAATTCATCGAACTATCCTGGATGGGGGAGCCTCTACTTGTGTCATGTCTCTAGACGATTGGAAAGGTTTGAAATCACCTGCCCTTAATAAATCCCCTACGATGTTATGCGCCTTCGATGGATGAGGTTTCCATCCTCACAGATTACTATAATCCTTAGTCGTCCAATTGGGTGGAAAAACTATTACCATTGATGTCAAGGTGGTCGATGCTCCCCTCGATTACAACCTGTTACTCGGAAGATGTTGGTTTTACGCGATGACCATCGTCGCCTCATCGATGTTTCGATGTGTACAATTCCCCCATCAAGGCAAAATTGTTACCATCGATCAGCTTGATTTTTGCACACCCGACGCTCGCATCCCTACTACCAACAATATTCCTTTTCTGGGATACCACATGGTTACGTATGAAAGCGTTGGTGTTGGCTTATTGAAAGATTCTAGCCTCATGGGTACTTTCCCTACACCACTTCCACCCATCGCACATCATCTTGCCGTCGTCAATATGATCTCGACTATGCCTTATAAATCCTTGGAATCATCTGATCCTTGGGCTGTGCCTAGTCCTTTGGAATTCAATGCACTTAGAGACACGATGCCACTGAGCCCAGCCGAGGCCGCATATGTAGCCATTCAATCTTCCTCTCCCTCTTCAAATGCTTCACATTTATTGGCACCCGATACTTATTCGGTGCCCTCGTGGTTAGATTCCCTATCATCCATCGTCGATTACATTTCTCATATTTTTCCTTCGGACGAATCTATCATGGAAATGCTTAACCTTAACGATCTGCCATGGGATGAAAACCACCACCGATCTTCTTTTCTTCTGCCTCTGGAAGAAATCCAAGACATACGATTTGTCTTTCCCCCCGATGTTACCGATGCTCCACAATCCCCTATCCTCACGCAAGACACTTTCTCTGAGGGGAACATGGGTAACATTTCTCCCACAGTCACGATTGACATTTCAATCAAAGAAGGTGTCGTGGAAAAAATCAACCTTGGTGCTAATTGCATGCCCGACGAAGTGGTCTCTTACACCACTTTATTCAAGGAATTCCACGATGTCTTCGCATGGAGTTATGAGGAAATGCCATGGATCGATTCTTCGATCGTCATACATGAAATAAAGACTTACCCTTACGCAAAACCGGTTCGACAGAAACTCCACCTTGTTCACCCCAAGAAACTGGCAGCTATAAAGGCAGAAGTTGAAAAACTTCTAAAATCTGGCTTCATCTACCTTGTCCCTTTAACAGAATGGGTCTCCAACCTTGTTCCAGTCGCTAAAAAACAAAGGACCATCCGTGTTTGCGTAGATTAGCATGATATCAACAAAGCTTGTCCCAAGGACAACTACCCTATGCCTTTCATCGATTAGATCATTGATAATTGCGCGGGAAGCATAATCTTCTCTTTCATGGATGGATTTTCTGGATACAACCAAATTGAAATCTTACCTACTGATCAACATAAGATAGCCTTCATCTGCCCTTGGGGAACTTTCGCCTACCAAAAGCTACCTTTTGGCCTTAAAAATGCTGGTGCTACTTTCCAGCGAGCCATGTCCTACTCTTTTCACGACATCAAACATATCGCGGAACCGTACCTCGATGACTTACCCACCCATTCATCCAATCGACCCGATCGCATTGGTCGCTTGCGGGCAATTTTTCTTCGATGTCGCTTCTATCGTATTCATCTGAACCCACATAAATGCATTTTCACTGTCGAATCCGGCCGACTCCTCGGTTTCATCATCTCAAAAGATGGGATCAAGGTGGATCCCTTAAAGATCAAGGCCATTCTAGCCTTACCCCCACCCACCAGCTTAACCCAACTCCAAAGTTTGCAAGGCAAAGAAAACTTTCTTCGCCGTTTCATCTGCAATTATGCCGAGATTACTAAGGGATTCATGCGGCTACTGCAAAAGAACGTCCCTTTCATCTAGGATGACACTGCCCAATGGTCATTCGATGCCATCGAGCACGCTTTGACCCACGCTCCTTTGTTACATCCTCCCGAGTACATAAAGGATTATATCCTTTACTTGGCCGCTTCTACTTCCACCATTGCAATGGTGTTAGTTGAAGAGGACTCTAACGGCGAAGAACACATGATTTATTATCTGAGCAAGAGTTTATCTGGACCCGAACTCAGATATTCGCATGTTGAGAAACTGGCTATGGCAGTCGTCATTGCTATCCAAAGATTCCGCCACTACATCTTATTACGCACCACCACTGTAATCGCAGACTCTAACCCTATGTACCACGTCTTGACACGTCAAGTACTTGGGGGAAAATATTCGAAATGGATCGTTATTCTTCAAGAATTCGATCTCAAGTTTACAAAAGCCAAAGCCAAAAAATCCCTGGTGTTTGCAGAGCTCATCTGTGCTCTCCCTTGTGCCGATGAACACATTGAACCTAGAGATTATCTCCCTGATGAATCTCTCTTCCTCATCAGCACTTCTGATCCTTGGTACGAAGACATCCTCCTCTACCTTCAAACTCAACATTTTCAGCCCAACATCTCTCGCGAAGAACGTCGATGCATTCGTCACCACTCTCACTGTTATCTCATCCTCGGTGACACTTTGTATCGCAGTGGTATTGACACCATTCTTCAGCGATGCTTGATTCACAAAGAGGCTGAACTCGTGTTGAACGATTGTCACCTTGGCGCTTGTGGCGGTCACCTTTCTGGTATGGCCACAGCCCAAAAAATCTTACGTGCCAGCTACTTTTGGCCCTCGATTTTCAAAGATTGCATCGAGGCTGTCAAGAAATACCCACCCTGCCAAATCTTTAATAAGAAGGCATGCACCCACCCTACTGCACTACACCCTATCATTTCCATTGGCCCCTTTTCCAAATGGGGTATCGATTTCATGCAATGTAAGCCTACCTCAGCCAGGGGGCATGGTTACATCATCATCGCCATTGACTACTTCACCAAATGGGCTGAGGCTATGCCTACCTTCCTAAACGATGGCCATACTGTAGCTCTATTCCTCTTCAACCACATCATCACTTATTTTGGTATACCACATGCCATTGTCATCGACCATGGTGCACACTTCAAAAACCAGATGATGAGCAAGTTACATGTCAAATTAGGTTTTCCCCATGAAAACTCATCCCCTTACTACCCTCAATCGAATGGGCAAGTAGAAGCTATCAACAAAGTCCTAAAAACCATGATCCAACGCATGGTAGGGGAAAACAAGACATCGTGGCATTTACAACTATTTTCCTCTCTCTGGGCCTATTTCACCTCCGTGAAAACCTCAACTGGATTTACTCCTTTCCAGTTGGTCTATGGGATTGAGGCCTTCCTACCACTCGAGTGCGAGATTCCATCACTAAAACTGAAAGTAGAACTCCTACCCCATACTTCTGCAGAAGAAGAACGATTCTTGTATCTATCCAAGCTGGATGAAACACGCCATGATTCTTCTCTCGTTAATGAGGCACATCAGAAACGAATCAAGAGTCAATATGACAAACCTGTCCAACCTCGAGCCTTCGCAGAAGGAGACTTAGTCCTTGTTTATGACCAAGCTCATGATAAATTGGGAACAGGAAAGTTAGAACCTATGTGGCACGGTCCTTACATCGTGAAGCATGTTTTACACAGAGGTTCTTATGAACTAGTAGACCATGATGGAATTTCCTTGGGAGAGCCCTGAAACAGGCTTTACCTTAAAAAGTACTATGCCTAGATCACCTAGCATCTATACTTTGTACATTATTGTATTTTAGTTTGGTGTGTCTTTTCTTTCGTGTGCTTGAGTCTTTACCGTTGCCATTCATGACTGTGCCTGTGTTTTCATGCGCAGATGATGTCTGCCTTTCCTATATTTTTTGGGTTCGCGGATGGCGCTAGCCGACATACCCAGAACATTGCTTCAGCAGCATGGGTTATTTATCAGTTTGACCAGGTGGCAAGTTCAGGAGGCATTTGTTTAGGGCCAGCAACCAACAATATGGAAGAATATCACGCTGTCATCGGACTACTGACCCAAGCTTCCTCTCTAGGTATTTCTCACATCATTATTTACTTAGAATCCCAACTCGTGGTTTATCAACTCAACCGCACCTACGCTATCCATAGTCATATCCTGCTACGCCTACACTTGCAAGTTCGTCATCTCGAATGAATGTTTGATTACATTGAATATAGACATATTCCAAGAGAACTTAATAGTGTTTCAGATTCATTAGCTAATTATATCATGGATCGGTATGTAGCCCACAGATAAGATTCAAGGAAAGCAAAGAACTGTACATTACATGTAAATTAAAACACAACACAGACATCATCATGTATAAATCATCGACATCATAAAACTTGAAACTGTATGTATATATATATATGGCGTGACTGAAATGTTTGCATTACATCAAAAAGTGTGTAAAAGAGCAAAATATTGGGTCCATCCGCCCATACAACATCGCCTGACAAGGCATACAAAAAACATGATCAACAGGAAGACTCTAATCTCCCCGCACTGCGTTTTCCTGTGAGTAACACACTACTGCATGCACTACACACCTCAACAGAGAATTGATATTCTCTGGGACCCCTACAATGTGCCGCTATAGATGTAAAGGCACATCCCCCCTCCGCAAAGGAGGGATACCCATGGTAAGGCCTTGGAGGTTCCTCTCAACCTCCCGGAGACCCACTGCTGGTACTCCTGGATCTGCTGCAGCTGGGGCGCCTCCACGATGCCCTGGTACTGGTATATCAACTGGGCGCACTACTCCATTGTTTGCATGTTGAAAACAAAAACATCTGTTAAAAACTCTTTTACATACCCAAAAAAAAAATACATATACATCAAAAACTTAAAAAACGGAAAACTTGACAAGGAATGGCTTAGTCTCTTACCTGACTCATCCCAATATTCCCCCGTGGGTAAAATCAAGTCCATGCTCCCACGGAAGTCTACGTCAGTGTAGGGGAAGTCCTCTATCCAGAGGTACTGTCGTCTCAACCAGGCGAAGAAGTCACCAGTAAAGTGAAACTCTGACTCCGAGACTAGTCTGGGGGACAGACTAGTCCACCTCTCCATCCGAGGCTCATCCACTGGTCGTACTTCCAGTGATATCTGAGGCTGCATCTGAGGGATGCACTCTAAGAAAAATGATGCTAAGAATGAACCATAACTGAACTGTTTCTAACCATTCCTGCATCACGAGATCTATTCCTTCACGTTCCGAAGGAACGCCGCACTCCAATTGAACAGTGTTGGCTCTAAACACTGAACACCATAGGCCACCTGTGATCTCGAGGCCAAATGAGCACTAGTGATACCGTTCACACTCATGATAGCAAATAATATAGATCGAAGAGGCAGATCTCGTATATCCTTGATAGGGATCCTGCCCCCTACCAACCTCACTCCCGGAATACAGTGACGTGTCAGATACACGTCCACCTGTTCAGGTAATGCCCTCTGCCTTGTAAAAGCTATGGGGACCCCTTTTTTCGAGAGGCCAGTCAGAAAGTACACATCTTCCAACTCGATGGTTAGGAGTTGTGTACCAATACAGAATCCCTGTTCCATAACATCCCAAAGGCCAATCATGTGCTCAAGCAGTAGAATTTCTCTCTTCATTTTTTGCAATTTGAAAAACTTGAGCAAGCCACAGGCCCTCAAAGCGTCTCGCGTACGGGGACTCCGTAGAGCGGCTAGATCATCCATCTCGTGTTCCCTCTCTTTCCATTCAATCATGATTGCCAAAGACACCTACAAAACAAAAAATCAAAAATTTCATTATTCCCCACGTTTTTGTGATTTCGACAATTTTCAAAAAGCATTTTAAAACATAAAATCGAATTCCCATGACATCTAAAAGCAACCAATCATCCTTTTTAACCACCACACCCTTTATTATTGGCCAAACAATGATTAAAATGTGTTGAAAATGCAAAACGATTTAAAGGGGTGCGTGGGCTCATTGAGGGGAATTTCCATGAGTTTCTTTTGCTAAAATGGTCGGTCTAATCAAGTGTAAGGGTGTAGACATCTCAACAACCTTTCTCTAATGCATTTTTGTGAAAAAATCCCCCCATTTCATTGACTTTTAAAAGGAGGCTGATTTGGTTCAAAAAGGGGCGACCTAGGGCTTTGTGTTTTAAATTAATTATGCCATGAAAATCAACTTGAAACCATGCAATTTAAAGAGTAAAGGATGAACACCTACCTGGTTCAAACGGTGAGCAAAATGGTTGATCGTAGCTCTAGCACCGAGAAAAATAAGATTTGCTCCAATCGAGATTCTCCAACACGCCACAAATCTTTGCAAATAAAATGGTAATTGAGTTTTTTGAATCAATTGATATATATAAAATTTCAATTTTTATAAGCTATGGTCAATTTGGGTTTCTCTAATGATGTAAATGACTTCACTAAACTCTAGCTTGTAGTTTCTGGCATCGCATGTTTACTGGCAGTTCGAATGAATTATTCACCTGTCGCATTTATGAGCATAGTCTTAGTTCGTTCTCGAGCTCGACAATATGAGAATGCAACCAGGTAAACTTTTATCTCTTTTTCGGACCTGTAGGATATGAACACACGAAAAAGGAACCCCCCTGGAGTCTCCTTTAAACCCTTTTCAGACTCTCTAAATATGAAAAGATTGTCGAGTGATCTTGCTTTCTTTCACACTCGTTAAAAGGTCAGAAAGAGCGTCTTTCGAGCGATAGTTTAACCCTTTTTCGGTCTCGTTGGACTACTGTACGAAAAAGGAACTGAGAGAGTTCTCTTTTAAGTGTTTTTCCAAACTCTATAATGCCGAAAAACCTTCAAGTTTTCTGTCTTTGGGCTCGTTAAAGCACACATTGACAGACCCATATGGGACCGACTCCTTACTTCTTCTGGTTCATTAAACAAAGGAAGAGGAACTCACCGAAGGTGAGTTATATCGAGCATGTGTTATTATCCTCGAGCTCATTAAATTAAAAATAGGTACTTATCTATCTGGATGGGGGGGAAATTGAAAGGAGCAAGCCAAGCAGTCTCTTGAGAACATCATCTAGCACTTCTTAAAGTCGCCCTTGAACACGGCACTTCGTTACTTTTCATATATCATAATCCACTGAACCTCTGCACTGAGCCAATCCTTTGAGTTTCCTTTCACTCCTTTGAGTCACCCGACACAAGTCACGGTACCCACTGTATAGTTTTGGTCCAGGTCATGTTTTGCTATTGTGCCTCAGTGTTCAAGGGAAGTATCCGCCTGGAGAGTCAACGATCCCAAATATCTTGCCTCAAAACCTATGTCATTCCATGTTCTTTTGATCTACCAATTACACCTCTATGTCCATTTCGTGTCGTTGATGGGGGATACATCAAGGCCCTCCCTCGACGAGTCTATTCTTGTCGACTTCAACACATTATCTGGGAATTAGGCTTAGAAACCAATTAGTACTTTGGGACCTACATGCCTCAATGGAAGGCCTCCTCACATTCGACAGTAGGTTTACATCATTGACCTCTGATCGAATGATTCCATGGATGTTCGACCTCAGCTCATTTATTCGCATTTGCTGGAATGTACTAAAGTACCTTGGGAATCATTGACATTAATGGTGATCTCCCTCGCACTTGTTAACGGTTCACACCATTGACCGATAATTAAGTGGTTTCTGCCATGTTCGACATCAGGACATTTATTCACATGGTTAGAATCGTACCGCATTGGGATTGGTAAGAAGACCCTGGGTTGAGCCATTGAGCCATCACTTTGATATACGCTTTGCCCAGGCTGCAAAGGATTTTTCTATTGGACAAAGAACACATATATTGTCACATAGATCCACCTTGTATTGGTCGTGGCTATGTCTTGTCATCTCATAGATCCACTGTGTATTATTCATGGCTACGATTGGTCCGAGTCATAAGAGTATAGATCCACATTGTATCTTTGGTGGCTATACCCTTCTATCAATACAATTATGGATCTGCAGTGTATTTTATGGCGGCCATATCCTGTTGAGTCTTGAATCATCCAAGCATAGGTATGCCTGCCTTGGGTTTTGAAATATGTCATGATATTTGATTGGATATTTGTGTGTAGCTTCTGTCAGGTTCTCCGAGTCTATACCCTTGCCTGAGCATCTACAAAGTATTTCAGTTATCAGTTGGCATCTTCTAACTTCATACTTTGGTGGGCATTCTGTTACACGTCAAAATTGTTTATCCGGATAAGTGTCGCATTATCCCTCTCAATTGTCATAAGTGTCGCATCAACTTTCGCAAGTGTCGTAAGTTGGTCACAAGTGTCGTAAAAGGTGTTCAGACATAATGCTATGACAATGACACTAAGCAGACATTTATAGCATCTCATATGACTAATTTGAAGGAAGAGAACTGGTCTACTAGAGACAAATGACTCTTGACACCTAGGAAGAACCCTAAAAATAAGGTTTGGAGGGGGAACGCTCCCCTACTTCTGCTCCAGAAGCGTTGGCGCTCCCCTATAATGCTTCTAGGAGCGTTATAACGCCCCTAGCTCCTTTTGGAGGAGCGTTGCTCATCTTGAGAGCATTGGCGCTTCCCCAAGGCTTACCAAGGAGCGCTACAACGCTCTGAGACCCCTTCTGAAGGAGAGCTCCCTAATCTGGGTCAGTTGTTAGCCCGTTGAGGAGAATAAGGAAAGGATCTTTCGAGATTAGGAGGCAGTTGTGCTCGAATTCTTGGTTTCATCAATAGATCCCTGATCTAAGGAGAAGGTTCCCAACTTGTTCTAAAGATAACTCAAGAGGTTAAGCTCTTATTAACCTATATAAACAGGCTCTATGATGGTGGAAAGGGGGGAAGAATTGAATATGTGAAACTTATGATCTTGGAGGAAACTTACAGTCAGCCAAAAGAGAGCGATCAGTGAAGCTGCTGTTATCCAGGTCATGGATCTTTCAGGCAAGGGTTGAACAAAGAGGACTTGACGAAGCTGTGGCATTCACATCTATGATTGTAAGTACTACTGTCGTTATTCTCATTAATATGAAACGCTTGGCCTATTTCTTTCTAGTTTGTGTCTGATGCTACATGAACTTATCATTTAGTGATAGATCTGTTTTCAAGCTAATATCAATAGAGTAGGAAGTGGTCGTATCTTTTTTTGTCCACAGAACTCAACGAGGAGAAAAGGATTGGAGTGCAACTCGGAGCGTGCAGGGACAAATGTCGATAACAGGTACATCTGTCATCCTTCCTTCTCATGTGTTAATTTAGATAGATTTGAAAGAGATTTAGTGTCCACGTTAAGCATTTTTCTGTCTAGGGTTAAGGTCAAGCCTTAGAGGTGATCTACCTGTCCGCAGGGAGATTTTCCTACAACAATCTTCTTCTTAGAAATGTGAGGAATCAGGTGATCTTTTATTGAATCCAACAATACATGCATGCCCTTCACTTCCTTATTTTTATGAGTTGTCAATTCCAATGAATCATTAGGACTTGGGACCACTAACTCAACATATTCTTTGAGATCATTCTCCTCCAAGAAAAGGAGAATCCTAGCATTCCAATCCTTGAATTGTTTTTCTTTTTCCAACCTGTCCTCAATCTTAAGAGTGCTCACCATTGTGACCTTCCCAAAACAAAACAAAATCTACATCAAAAAATATGTAGAAACATGTTTCTCAAGAGATTATCATTCTCTCTCTTCAAATCCTTACCTCTAATACCATGTCAATTTTTTAATCATCTAATTTCAGATATGAAAATTACTTCCAAGTGACTTCAAACAATAAACCCTATGGATTTTATCACTGAATGATTTTACACTGAAACTATGAGAAAAAATTACAATGGAAACATTAATATCATAGAGTAACCATCCATACATAAGAGACATAACTTTTGGTTATGTAAAATTTTTAGATTTATAGTTTCTGAGGGAAAAAACAACCCTCTCAGCAAATCAGTAAACCAACATAGTTCGAGGACAAAAATAATCCTCTCAAAAATTACAAACTCAACAAATTTTAGAAAAAATCCCCCACTTACAAATCTGCTACAAACATACTATACATCCTATAGACATCATCCATATGGTTTATGTGGATTGTCGATGTGACCCCATACAACCTTGCAACTACCTAAAAAATATTGCATGTGCGGCTTATTCCTTCCCTCAAAAGTGTATCCTATCTGTACCATATGTGTGACCTGTCTATATTATTTTTTCCCACATGTGTGGTTGTATGTCTTACTCACATGTGAAAATTGTAACTTCTTCTCACACATGCAACCTGTACCTTCCTCTCACACATGGATGTTGGTGTCCTCTTCCTCTCACACATGTGGCCTCTATCTTTGGCTAGAAAATAGAAAGCAAAATGTCCAGAAACCCTAGGCCAGATTTGCCAAAGTGAAGAATCTCTTTGCTTAAATTTTCACCCCCTTAGCACAAGTGATCACTCACTTATGCTAAATCCATAACGTCACCATGATATATCAAATTGTTTCCTCACATTGCCTCTCCTTTTATAGGTGTGTGATGAGTGAGTTTAGGAACCTTTCCCAAACTCAACATTAAATTAGAATTGTTTAATCACCCATGTGGATGTGAAGCCCCAACATGTGGGTGTGAATCACAAACAAAATCCCCAACACCAATCGAAATGGGTTTTCACCAAAAACAAAAGTTCAATGTGAGTGCCAACAATAATTCTCAGATGCCTGACACCAAGGCCAATTTGAGAATACCTACCTGATGCGACAAAAGATCAATAGAACTAAGAAAAACTGGAGCACTAGAACTTGTGACTTTTATATCCTCTGAATATTACATTCAAATTGAATCCCATTGAAACTCATGTCCCTTCCTAAGTATATCTGAATTGGGCTTAATAATGCTTGCAAAGTTTGGAACAAACTGATGCAAGAAATTTATCTTTCCAAATAAGTACTAAATAGATTTTTCTATTCCAAGGAAATGGTAATTGGACAATGGATAAAACTTTGGCTATATCAATATTTATCTCATCTTTACAAAAAAAAATTCCTAACATCTTACCCTATGTTACATTGAACATCGATTTCTCTGTGTTCAAAGAAATCCCAAACTCCCTGCACGTTTCAAAACTTTTCGAAAATGGGCCACATGATCAACTCTATGGTTTGAGAATATTGTAGGATCATCTTGATAAATTGAAATATTATTATTAATCAATCCAAATTTCATACAAATATAAGAAAAAATGCCCCAAGGTGTAGTGAAGGAATTTTTTGTGCCTATTGACTTTCGTCACTAGTACCTGATTATACCTAGAAAAAAATAAACTAGATATTACATATTTACTTTTGTAACCCTCTATAATAACAAATCAATATTAGGTAATGTATCATTATCATTCAAGGACATAGAATTAAGATTAAAAAAATCAATACAAATCTGAATATCAATAATTTTCTTTCATACTAGGACAACATTTTCTACCAAATTAAAATACTTGATAGGTGTAATGATCTTGGCATAGAAAAGATTTTGAATCTCACTCTCTATGATCAATGTTAACTTGGTATTCATTACTCTTCTATTTTTGCAAGACGACTTAATAATTTTCAAAATAAGACTAACACTTTGGAAGACATTTGAATGACATGTCTTCAATTTGTCATTGCTCCAAGTAAACACATCACTAAATTCTTGAATGTGCTCTTAAATATTTCTTTTCTCACTCGGAGAGCATGCTTTTCCAACCTTTACCAAACTGAGACTTTCCCAAGTGCCAACATTAATTTCAATAAATGGGTAATCCATTGAATAAGACTTGATAATTACCTTTGTCTTGGCATCATTGTCCAATAGTTTCTCCAATGGTTTTAACCCTCTAGGAATATTGCAGTTCACAATTATACCATTTGTGAACCAACTTATATAGAATCACATGTGTTTTAATCTAAACTATAGTATACCTTGTTTCCTTATAGTTTACAAAGGGAATTTCTTAAAATGATGAAGAAAATGGAGGATATGTGCATTGCATTAAACATCACCATTCATCAATATTATTTAATGATTGATGACCTAAAAATAACCTACATTTTAACCTCATGCATTGGAAAATTCATATAAATATATAATCTAGTAGCTACAATAGAAAGTGAGTACGAATGTGTATTTTTTACCTAAGAATTGTAACTATAGAAAATCCATCAAATAACTCTATGCAATCCTAAACTTGGTTTTGGTAATGTTTCAATCTCTAATTCTTGGCAAATCCTTTCTCCCTAAATGTTTGATACTCAAGCAAGAATCCCAAAAAACTCTAAGAATTTGATCTTTTCTCTCTTGCTAATTGGGGTCCAAGTAACAAAGATTCATATTTCTCCATGTTGTTAGTCCAATCAAAAGAAGAGAAAAACATAAGGAGTAACACCACTGGAGAAATCTGGTGATGTTTCAACCTCTGATTCTTGAACAAGTATTCTTTTCTGACTTTTTGGACAATCAAGTTCAAGTAATGAAGCGTTTTGATCTTCATTTCTTGCTAATTGGAGGCCAAGTAGTAGAGATTCATATTCTTCCATATTGGTAGTGCACTCAAATTCAAAGAGAAAATCAAAATGAATAACATCACCAAAAGGGTAAGTAAATATAATAGTAGTTCCACAATTGTATTGGTCCTAGCACCATCAAAGTCCATAGTCCAAATACCATGTGAATAATTTATTTTTGTAGGTGTAATGAAATTTGAAAGTAAAGATATAGATGCATCAAAATGGAATACATACTCAAAATGGGAAGAGGTAACCTAACCTCATCATTTGTGTAATCACCACACAAACTGCAATTTCCTTCCCTTGATTAGGTAAATGAACATTGAAGGTCATCTTCAATTCATAGTTCAACTTGATAAACTAGTTAAGTGAAATAGGTTTAGTAGCATAAGACAAATGCATTTATATAGTACCTTCTAATGTTGCTTCCCAACATCCAGGAAGCAACATGCCCCATGATTCAGGGACCTTTTCCACTACTACATACATGCATATAACCCTTTTTGGAAATGTGATGAACCATACCTTCAAGTCCTTGATTAGTCCCCATGAATATCTTCCTTTTTATTATCTACTCCATACACATTCTGATATGGTATTTTAACCTTCAAACCACATTTCCTCATCGCTCCATACAATGAAATATTATTAGAATCACTTGATTCTAACATGAAAGTACGTAAGACCAAATAATCAACTATCAAATACACATAAAAAGGAATATCTATAAGTTCCCCCCAACATTAAATTTAGGGAAATCCTTATACACATCAATGAAATCATTAATCTTCACGACATGAAATGTATCACTGATATGCATCACTATAAGAACATTTGATGACAAACCAAACTATTGCATGATGGTAGTACTTTGTTGGGGAATTTTGATCAAATCAATCAAGGGTATGAGAATATTTATGTTCAAAAACTCTTGTGTCACATCAACCTTGTTGGTGTATCCAAAAGGAATACTAGAAGAGGAAACTTGTGGAAATACCTCAACAACCCACTATTACCTTGAACTCTATTTTGAAAGCTTCCAATTGGTTGTCCTTTTCTAGTGACATAAGTATTTGGTTTGAAACAACAATTTCATTAATAGGGGTAGTAATATGATCAATAATTGGTAAAGAAATCAAATGGATTTGTTTCACCATACCGTGTTTTATCGCTTCTATCTTCTAATTTGATAATGGAATCACCTCTTTGTTGTTTGCATTGTGCTAAAATATGTGTTTGATCGCTAGATTCCAGATCATTTTCATCATGCACCCAAAAATCATTTTTAGTTAATTCTAACATTTCTTCATGCTCTACTTCAACATAGTTCTATGATGCAATTAAAAAAACCTTGCAAGTCTCTTCTCGATGTGCAATATTACAAGTTCTACACCAAATCGAAGAAGTACTATCAACAAATCTAGAAGTGGGAGGTGTAGAAAAATTTTCAACCTTTTTTTCCTTCTATTGAGGATTAAGGTGCTTATGTGGAGTTACAAAAGGTTTTCTAGAAGCTACAACTAGTTAATTATTTCTCTCCATTTTAACAACTCTATTGGACACAACTTGCAATGACTCATCAAAATTGTTATTGTAAATAATTAAACAAATACATTTACTTAATAATTGATCAATTTTGTCATATGTTGAATAAAAACTGAAAGACCTTGTTTTTTTCCTTTATTAAACCTTTACCTCCCCTATATATAAATAAAAATAAGTGGCCTTACTAGAAGCAACCTGATTCCTCTTCAAGGAACAAGCCAATGCATAAGAAATCAAGTCAGCTTGACTATTTTCCCTTAGCATGAAATTAACGTTTTCCCTGAATGCACTAGTATACATAAAAAAATAAAGGGGCCCAAAAAGGATTGTTTTGGTGTGAAGTCTCTTGTATGACTTCAGGAAATGTTGATTGAACTCTCTAATTGTCTCATTCTCCTACATTTGAATCCTTTCCAAATCTACCAATAAGAAATATGAATATTTCTTCTCTCCCCAATATTTCTCATACTTGGTTGTGATAGCATCCCAAGATGTGATATAATTATTCAGTGAACTTGTGAACCATATCCAAGCAACCCCCTCAAGGGATTGATCAAAGAGCCTCCTCTTGACATTCTCATGAGTAACATTGAAATCCTCATAGAAATACAAAAACAATTATAAATTCTCTTCCACTAGGATTGCATTTTTACCTTGATTCTTAGTAAGGCACTTCTGTTAAAGTGCATCATACATGTCATTGGGGTAACCAACAATGGTAGTTCATTTAAGTGGGGGGGCATATGAATTATGGTATAAATTGAAGGAATTGAAATTGAAAGAACTCACAACCTTTACCAATTGTCTCTGATGGAATAAACTTGCTTCTCCAGTGTTGTAATATTTCTTTTAGATTGTTCAAGAATTAATATACACTCAATTTGGGTCGAACTTGGAGGATCTCCTCAAAATTATTGAACTTGGTGGATTTTCAAGGAGAATATAAAATTTTACAACATAATATATTCACCATTATCATAGTAGCTTGGTGCTACAAATACCAAGAAGTTGGGCTCACCCCTTGGCAATGATGCCAAAATGTTAATGCTTGAAACTAGTAGAGTTCCAAGGTTACTAGAGAAATTACACTATCACTTCACTTCACTTCATACAACATATTTTCACTTTGGGTTAATGCTTGTAACCTTGGGAAGAATCCCTATGCAATATGGAAACAAAATAAGCTATTATAACACCTCAAAACTACTCTTAAAATTGTAGATCTACATGTGAAAGTATAAAATACAAGAATCTTTGAATATGAAAATTAGTAGTTGTGACCATAGTTCCTTGAATTCCATGGGTTATGGGTATAAAATAATTCACGTGTTAGTAATTCACAATGTCAATTGATTTAGAAAAATCAATTGTAGAAGTAAAGACATCCAAAAATTGATATCTAGCCACCAAAGAAGATGGTACCTTGAATCCAAAGTTGCAAATGAAAGGTTTGGAGATATCGGCCTCATCTACAAATTATTCCAAGGGACATCAAACCGCTTCCAAATTTTTTTATCTCACCAATGTTCAAGGATAAATTCATCTGAACATGATGGGAGTGATCTCTACATCTCAATGGATAATATGCTCTCACAATCACTCATACCAAAAGGTAGGGTATGAAGACGAGAACTCAAGAAATCATAAATCTCAAGAACTGATTGGAACTCATCTTCTCTCTACACCTATAGCCTTTATAGAATAGGCTTGGAGGTGTACAAATAACCTCACTATAAATAGAATAGCT
>ML818383.1:22068-40540 GCA_009831015.1 Picea engelmannii | reverse complement strand
CATATGGTTGAGGTGCTCATGAACTATTAACATTGAATGGTGGACGTTGTAATGTTGAATCCAACCCTATAATGTTCACGAAATGTCAAGAACATTATCCAGGATATATATCCCTAGATTAAATCTTTTCAATTAGAGTGGATAATCTTAGCAAGAATATGATTGATGTGTATGGAAATTTCCTTGGCTATAATTTTTTGGGACTTGTTAAGAATAGATATGGGCCTCCAACTAGTAATCAACTTCAAATACCTTGGATTGGAGATGGACTTGATGCAATATTGATTAATCCATGCTCTTAAGCAGTGGTTTCAAAGGGATTATTTGTAGCTTTGCATTAGGTTTGATCCAAGAAAATCCCACATGTCCTTGTAGAACTCACTAGGGAATCCATTAAGGCAAGGTGTCTTATAATTTTACATTTCATAGAGGGATGTTGAGAGATCTTAAAGAGACAAATCTAGGTCACAAATCCTACATTATCTAAAACACATGAGACTGATTTTAGACACATGTGTTGTTTCTGGCCTCTCCTCTATAAGGCCTTAGGTTTGAAACACCAATATGTAATGCTCCAAAAATTCTTTTTGTTGGCACAGGGGCAGACCCAGGGTTCAATGCTTCAACAATGCACCAACAAAACCCTAACTACCAGCCCTTTCGACAACACCTTCGAAGCAGATGAAGTCTCACCCGAGGTAGAGGCAAGGGTGGTTGCAGGACTCAAGTGTCTACAACCTAGTTGGGACACATATATGTGATTAAAACACTAACATATAACTTATTAGTTAACATTCATCAGTATTTAACCCTTATTTACATCACAAATCAAAACCCTAATTACAGAGCAATGCAGTATTCAACAAGATCTAATATATCCAAGAACCTAGCATATAGAATTAGATCAGATCTAGCATTCATGCACATTATTAAGAACTAAGCTACTATATCAGATGCATCTAACATATATCATTTCAGTAAGCATACATCACATCAATAACATAACAAATATAATGCATAAAGCAACCACAACACAAGATATACATGGTTCACCCCAGTGTGGGGCTACACCCACCAACTCTTCTCTTATTTATTGTCTTATTTCAATCTTCTACAAGCACAGAGCCACAAGAACCCACTTTGTATAGGAAAATAGATCTGCACACACCTCGCCAGATACTCCTTCCCCGAGCTAGGTTCAAGCGCAAAGCCTTCTTACAATCTTCACACAAGCTTCTTACAATCACTTTCACTTAGCTTTGCAAGTTCTTAATACACAGTATGCACAAGCATCCACAACTGTTCACACTTAGCTCACCAGCCACATTACACACTTAGGTCTCTGCTTACTTACATCTCCTAGATTTCTATCTTTACATTACAAAGGGGCCTAAAAATGGGTTAACCCATGGGCCGACATCACATACCTATTACATAAAACATAAAACCAAAAATTCCCTAATAAGGGGCCAATATCCCACGATATACTCTTTTCCTTGCGCTCCACCTTTGACTAGTCTGTCGAAGTCCCAAAATTGTTCAAATGTGACCAAGGCTCTCAAAAACTTGGTCAAGGGCCAACAGGTCCCCAACAATCACCTGTGATTCATCCCGAGTCACTTTGATCTGGGTAACTCTGCCTCAAATGCCTCGATCTTAGCTCGAGCTTATTTGACCTGTTGCTTCACCAGTGCATCTTTCTCGGTGAACTCTTGAATAACCTTCTCTGTCATGGGTCCTTCCAAAAATTGTTCCAATGTGGTGACCACTTGTTCTAGTTCTTCTCCTTGTCCTTCAATCTCCTCAAAAAGTATGCAAGTTGTATCCTACACTAGATGGAGTCATTGGGTCACTTCCATGACCTTACTCTGTATGGCATGGAATTTTTGTTCAACCATGCATTGTTCCTGGGATCATTTCATCCTCTCAACCAATGGTAGTGGCTTTAACTGTGCTTGCACCGTTGGTACTTGTTGTTTGGCCTCCTGAAGCAATGAATCTAGTGTCCTTAGTTCAGGGTCCTCTACAAGGCACTCGTAAGTATGCACACTTTGACTATTGAGATTATTACATTATAAGGCCAATGCCTTGATTCTATGGACTGCACTTCAGGTATTTTCTTCTCTCTCGTATCGCACTTTCTGCGGAGTGCTCGACACTTCTTGTAACTCTAGTTCTTTTATCCTCTGTTGGAGATGATGAATAGCTTTCAAAATCTTCCCTACTTGGCTTTCCACTAGGGCTTAGTCCATATGTTCTAAGCCCGTCATAGAGAAAAGTGATCTAGTGACTTCTTATATAACTCCAATCTTCTCTGCAAGCAACTTTTCCTTATCCTTTTGTATCTGTTCTCTATCCTCTACAAACTTGGCTTAGATGTCGTATTTTTCCTGTTGTGAAAACTAACATTGTTCTTTGGATTCCTTTTTTTCTTTCGTTAAGGCCTCTGTGGCCTATTATTTTTATTCCTGAACATGACTAAGGCAAGCTTCGGTCACATCTGCTATCCGACATATCTAGGAAGGTTTGTCTCCCAAATCTATTCCTTCTGATGATGGGGGCACAGTAAACACTGTGCAGATGGAGCAGAGGGCTTGTTGTACTCCTTTCAGTTCTGCTTCAATTCTTTCATACATGGTCTCTTGTTAAGATTCATTGCACTATAAGATGTCTTCTAAGGTATATGAGAAAGCGACGATGATGAAATCTATGTCATCCATCGTTATCAAAGTCTACATCGATGGTTTACTAGCTTTGGATTTATTTTGTGATATGGTTTCGTGGGGGAAAACTTTCTTTTCTTGGAGGTCTCATCTTCGTCAATAGGATTCCCAGGCATTGTTACCTCGCCTTGTTTCTTCTTTTCTTCTCCTCCTTTGTCATCTTCTTTGTCTACTTCGTCATCACCTCCCGGTCCAGGTGAGTCTGAAGTAGTCTCTTCTGATGCGTTGTTCAGGTCCTAAACCTCTTCCTTTTCCTTCCTTCTTCTACTGCTGGGTGCATCATACTCTTTGCGAGTAACCACCAGACTTCTGTTGAGGTCGGGGTTAGATAGTTCTGCCTAGTCATCTGTTATAAGGAAATTTGCAAGCCATTCCTTAGTGTTTTCTTCCATGTCCTCCTCTATGATTTTATAGTAACTTTGTAGCTCTTATTTGTGTTCATCTCTGTGTGCAGTAATATAAATAAAATGTTTATATGCGCAGAACTTCACAAATGGTCTGAACCTATGCAGGGTGTTCGGCCTCATCCGAGGGAAACAATCAATATCCCTCTTCAACTATAGGTAGTAGGAGTGGAATACTGCATTTGACTACCATTGTTTTGACATGTCGCTCACATACCAGAGCATGGTGAAATTCACAGCTAAGGGTTTTGATGGCTCAATCTTAGGGAAGGTCGCACCTTCTGGCATTTCCCAAGCAATGAAAGTGATGAGGATCAACAACCAACTAAAGTGGAACTCATAGCTATGATCCTGAGCTTCATGGTAGTCTTTCTCTAACTGGTTGATGATGTATCTCGCCTAGTTCATTTGTATCCCTTCCACGCATTTTCCCGCGAGGTCAACAACAAACCATGTGACTTGTGTGGGTCTGTTCTTCCTTACTAGCTTACCAGTGATCAATTGGAAAGCTAGGCACATTGCACCATTCTAAATGGAGGCTACCTTATAGCCTCACTTCTCTTTTTCCATATCACCATAGGTATCTTTAATTTTTATGTGCCAGGGTGTGATCTACAACCTTCCCTGGATAAAATTCTTGTGGGTATGGTCCTTGCATGCTTAATATGGTGATCCGATGGATCAACACTAGATCTACAGTGATGTGTCTATCCATCCACATATAACCACCATGGAATAAATACAATAGGGGTTTAATGCACACGTTAACCTCTTGATGCCTTCCAAAGTGTGGTATCTTCATAAAATTCAGGATAGTGGACCTCGCAATGTCGATAGTCCACGACTGGGGGATGATCTTCGACTTATTCCCCTTGGTCCTAGTAAAGTACTTGTGTGGGGTGAGCATTCCTCGGTTCTTGTGATCTCTCAAGTTTAAGTCACTGAACTTAAACATCATGATTTATCCTAACTGCAGTCCAACTGCGCCTATCACCTTCAGGAGGTACGCAGTGATAAAGGTATAGTCAAAGTCCCTTGGAACATTATCACAACTCACTGCATTAGCCAGAGGAGAGATATAATTGGGTAGGATAGATAGGATGAGTTTCTCATTTTCCAAGTCATCACCATGCTTGTTTCATTTCTCTATCACAGCTTAGGATGGTCCAGATCCACGAGCAGTCAACTGGGATGCTTGCACTCCTCTCATCGACGAGGCTTGGACTCTTGTAGACATGACCTTCTCAACCATGAGGTCAGTGAGGATCTCTTCGATGGATTTCTCTACTTCGCTGAAGTCACCTAACATGCACACTCAAAATCAGGTATCTCAAGTCAGTGACCAAATACTTGATGTAACAGAATGGGTGGCAATCTCTCAATAGGCACCGCACGAAAGAAACTAGTGCTCTCTGGTCTCGGATAATATTAATTGGAAAAAGTGTTATCCTTGCAACACTCGATGGGATAACTAGACAACATATTAATTGACTCCTCCAATGGGTAGGAATTCCTCAATCAATGTAATTCCACCAGTTATGGTGTGGTCCCAATGGTATAATGGTAATCTTTCTAGCCATAAATACAGTTCAATTCGTTCTGGAGCATCAAGATAATGGTAGAGATGCCTCCAATAGTCATATTGCTTTGTCATGGAGAAGTGCCAATCTTCGATGTTCTGATATCTCGACGAAGTTGCATTTCTGCAAACCTTCCTTCTGTGAAGTCCTCCCTAGAACTTCCTGTAACATTTCTAACTTTTCCTTCTTCTTGCTGAGATTTCTGGCTTTCTTTCCTGAAATATGAGCCACTTGTTTCCTCTTTCCATTATCATTCTTATCTCCTCTTGGCATAGTAACTTTTCAATGTGGAGGGTCTTTCAAGGGTTTTGAGAGTAATAATTCTTCTCTTTCTGGGGTAGGTTCTCTACTCTCATGTACAGACATGTTTTTCAATTCTTCCGGTGTTCTTTCAACTTCGACATCTAGATCTATGGTCCTCAATAGCTTTGACTAGTCCTCTTGTTCTTTCAGTAAGTGCTCTATTCTCCTAGCCATGAAATCTCTTAGTTATTGTTTTTTCTGTTCTAGATCCTCCTCTTCTTATTTTCTTCGTATATGATCTTTCTCAATCCAGTTTTTTCCTAGCAAAATAGCAAATGGGCGTTGTTCTCGACAAATTTAACGATCTCAAATTCTTCTTCTGTCGAAGTTCCATGAGCACTCATAGATGTTTGGGTAAGTCTTCCACATAGGGTTATCATATTTCCTTTAAATAATCCTATTCCTCCTAATGAAGGAACCGTAAAAGGCTTTCCCAAAATTTCCCAAGATCTTTCTATCATGATATTCACCCATGTTTCCTCATCCAGAAAATAGTCTATGTTGAAGTCTCCTATTCTTGTTGTTGAAAATTCAACAAGAAACATGTGTCTAATTTATTTTTCCCTTAATTAAATTAGACAATAAATAATAATTTATTATTTCATTCATAACTGAGTGAGTTGGATTTGTAACATAATCATAAGTGTAGTTAAGTGAGTTAAGATCAGTTGCACTAGTTGTAACTAAACATGCACTAGTGAGAGTTCAGTTAATCAGTGAACTCACATGCAACTGAAGATTCACCACGATTAACTACATGCATGTCATATCTAGTGGAGACCCAGTTGAGATAACAGGTGAAAGGGACAGTTTAGCTATCAGTTGTGATTTGATCACACATGCATTGGATATGCTTATGAGCATGTGTAAACTAGGCAATTGTATTCGATCATTGTGAGAATTCAAATTGTAGAGTTTGTGTAGAGGAGGCAAGTTGTCTAGACACAGGAATCGGCACATGTATTTTCTAATTTTTGTATGATAGTGTGAAATGATTGTATTGTACTCAGAGCTCTTGGATTAGAGTTTTGTATGATATTGTTTTATGATTCATGATATACATAATATATGATAGTGGGGTTTTTAGCTTTACGCTTTCCTGGTAAAACTTCTGTGTTGTGTGTTATTGATATTTCACTTTGTGATTGTGGTTGTGATCGTGGTTTAATTTTCTACAAGAATAATAGTAGAAGTGATTATGTATTTAAAAGTGGAGAAAATTGTTAGATTAGGAGAATTGTAGGAATACATTAAGTGTATCGAAATTTCTGCATGGTATCAGAGCCACGGAGGCCATGGAGTCACGGAAGTGAGGTGCGAACATTATTTCATTGTCGCACCCTAGACAAAGGTAGGGTACAATCTTCATTGGCATTCTCACAGGAAGATACACTAGCAAGGTGCGAACTTCCCTCACCCTACAGTGGAGTATAGTGCAAACATCCCAGGCAAGTTTGCAGACAAATACACAAGCAGGGTGCGAACCCCCCTCACCCTACAGTGGAGAAGGGAGCAAACTTCCCAAGAAAGTTCATAGGATACACACAGGCAGGGTGTGAACTTCCCTTAGGCTACTCTCAGGAGGGGTGCGAACTTCCTAGGGAGGAGGGATTGTAGGGTTGAGTTTTGGTGGTAGGATAGCATTCGAATTTGCAAGATTTTCTTGGTGCGACAGCTAATTCAAGGTCGAAATGTATTTCAATGGCTTGAGTTTGGAGTATGCACTCGAGGGAGGCTATAACTACATTTCTTGGAAGGACAGGATGGAAGCAGTGCTTGAAGACAATGGCTTGAAGGGTTACATTGACAACGATGTTCCTAAGCCGGATGCGACAGACACTGCAAATATTGATGCATGGAAAAAGAAACTGGCAAAGGCGAGGAGGATTCTGTTGGAGGGAGTACAAGACCACATTGTCTCAAGTATCCATGGGAAAACCACACGATATGCAGTGTGGAAGGTTTTGAAGGATCTGTTCCAAAACAGTAGTGACCATAGGAAATTGGTGCTCAAAGATAAACTCAGGAAGATCAAGATGGATAAAGGCGACACCATTCCAAAATATTTTATGAAGTTTTTCCAATGTTAGGATGAGCTTAGAAGTGTGGGAATAACAGTCACTGCTGATGATTTGGTGAGCTTGGCGCTCCTAGGGCTTCCCAAGAGTTGGCACAGTTATCAAGACTCTATTAATGGAAGGGAAAAATTGTCGAATTGGGAATGACTATGTTCGGATCTAGTGCAAGAGGAGTTTAGGAGGAACAACAGAGATGGATCTTCATCAAAGCGTGATGATGAAGAGGATTGTGCTTTGACTTCCAAGGAAAGGAAAGGGAAAGGGAAGAAATTCCAATCAAAATCCGAGTCTAAAGTCAAGAAGCTAGATTTGTCCAAAGTGAAGTGTTTTCACTGTCACAAACATGGGCATCTCGCTACTAACTGTCCACAGAAGAAGAAGAACAAGATGATTGCTGGATCTGCAACTGGTGAGGCTCTTGTCTCACAATTTGAGCTTAACTTCACTTTGATCGCATGCATGGCTTCGAATGCATTGGGATCGGTGTGGTATTTGGATAGTGGTGCTTCATTCCACATGACGGGAGATAGAGAGTCTTTCATTGACCTAGAAGATAAAGATCTCAGAATGCATATAGAGATGGGAAACGATGGACGATATAGTGCAACTGTTATTGGTACCATTACCTTTCAAAGGGAGTAAGGTAAACCATTTCAATTAAAAAATGTTATGCATGTTCCAGGTCTGAAGAAAAACTTAGTCTCAGTCATAATGTTGGAGGACATAGGCTATGACGTTGTTTTTAGTAGTGGTAAAGCCTACCTGTGACATAAATCTATGGGTCAAGTCAAGAAGATAGGGATTCTAGTTAAGAATCTCTACATGATGGAGGTAGATGGCTGCAATTCCATGATAGGCAAGGCAAAAAAAGTTGTGAGCCAGGATGAGGGTGAATTATGGCACAGGAGATGGGGCCATCTTCATCATGGATCCTTGAAGATCATGAAACAAATATCTACTTGACTTCCAATGGGAACACTTGCTCAGTTAGATCAGTGCAAGGGGTGCACCCTGGGGAAGTATGTAAAGTCCACCTTTCATGAAAAAGAGAACTGTTCTTCGGTGATCCTGGAGAGAATTCACATGGATGTGTGTGGACCATTATCAGTTTCTTGAACAACAAAACACAGGTATTATGTTATTTTTGTTGATGAATTTTCTCGTAAATGTTGGATATTCTTCATGTAGAAGAAGGATCAAACATTCTCAAAGTTTTGTGAGTTTAAAGCATTGGTGGAGAAAGAATCATGGAATCAAGTGAAGGCTCTAAGGAGTGACAATGGTGGAGAATACATCTCTAAGGAATTAAAATAATTCTACAATAGAGAAGGAATTCAAAGAGAACTCATAGTGCCTCATAACCCACAACAAAATGGGGTCACAGAGAGAAAGAACAGAACGATCGTGGGTGCAGCATGAGTGATGTTGCATGATCAAGGCCTGCCATTGTATTTGTGGGAAGAAGCATGCAATACTATGGTTTATGTGAAGAACTATTGTCCTCATAGAGTACTTGGCATGAGTACACCTGAAGAAGCTTTTACTGGTAAGAAACCTGATGTTTCACATTTAAATTTTTTTGACTCATCTATTTTTGTGCATGTGAACAAGGATGCCAGGAAGAAGCTAGAACCGACTGCTGAAGTTGGGATATTTGTGGGGTACACAGAAACACCCCATAATTATCGTGTGTATTTTTTGAACAGTAAGATGACTATTATGCGACGGGATATAAAATTTGATGAGGGGAAAGCCATGCGGTTGTCGCTTGAGAGGGAGCTAGACTTGCATGCAAAAGAGGAACTGTTGGTTCCCAAGGATGAGTCTGAAGATGTGGACCATCCACATGAATAGGTTCATGGATTGAATGAAACCACTCAAGCAGAGCCATCCATCAGAAATGGCAGAAAGTGCACCACGAAAGCTGACAGATTGAGACTAGATGTTGCATAGAATGTAGGAGCCCCTATTTCATAGTGCAGACAGAGACTGTCTCCTGGTCAATTTGCTGGATACATGGCTCTCATGAGAAAAAATATTGTGACTGAACCATCTTCCTTTCAGGAAGAAGTGTAGGACCCCACTTAGGTTGATGCTATGGTAGAGGAGTACGACTCCATTGTAAAAAACAATGTATGGGAAATTGTCCCAAGACCGATTGATAAATCAGTGGTAGGTTTGAGATGGATCTACAAGGTAAAGCAAGCTGCTGATAGGAGTGTGGAGAAATAAAAGGCCAAGTTTGTGGACCAAGGCTTCTCACATATCGAGGGGATAGATTATGATGAGACCTTTGCACCTATCGCAAGGTACTCTTCCATAAGATCCATTCTTCTACTCTCAGCGTAGATGGGCTGGCGCATTCATCAGATGAATGTAAAAACTATGTTCCTCAACAAGATCATTGAGGAAGAAGTGTACATTGAACAACTAGAAGGTTTTGAGACCTTTGATAGAGAGTCGCATGTGTGCAGACTCAAGAGAGCATTGTATGGGTTGAAGCAAGCACCCCGTTTTTGGGACACTCGGATAGACAACTATTTCACCGGATTGGGCTTCACCAAAAGTGAAGTAGATACAAACCTATACCAAATTGTGGTGGAGGGTAAGATTTTAATCATTGTGCTTTATGTTTATGATTTAATACTTACTGGTGATGAGTAGATGATACACTCATGCAAGGAGGACCTTGCAAAGGAGTTTGAGATGAAGTATTTGGGCCTTCTTCATTATTTCCTTGGTTTTGAAATATGGCAGCGAGATGGTGAACTTTTTTTGTCTCAAGGAAAGTATGGAAGAGAGATACTGGGTAAGTTTCACATGGAGGGATGCAAACCCATGGATACTCCTCTTCTAGGAAACTGGAGGAAAGAGAATGTTACTTATGGAGAAGTAGTGGATGCTACTGTCTATCAACATTTAGTGGGTTCGCTAATGTATTTAGTGAACACAAGACTGAACATTTTCTACATGGTTAACCAGCTAAGTCAAGCGATGGTTAAGCCTACCAAAATATTTTGGAAGGAGGGTAAGCATGTCCTAAGATATCTGAAGGGAACATATGAGTATGGATTATGGTATAGATAGATGGATGAGGTGAAGTTGCATGGCTTCATGGATGAAGATTGGGTAGGTATCCCAACAAACAGAAAGAGCACATCAGGGGGGATCTTTAGTATCAGATCTATAGCTATTTCTTGGTACAGCAGGAAACAAAGATCCATGGCACTTAGTTCAGTGGAAGCGAAATACATGGTAGCGAGTCAACCTGTATGTGAGGCTATCTGGATGAGGAATATCTTGGTTGGTTTGTTTAGTTCTCATTTAGATTTGATAGTGATTTATTGTGATAATCAGAGTTTCTTTAACCCTCGATTAATCCTGTGTTTCATGGAAGATCTAAGCGTATAGATATCTGGTATCATCATCTCAGAGATTGTGTGCGGCAGAAGATCATGTTGCTTCAATACATTCCTATGGAATATCAGGATGCAGACATTCTGATGAAGGTTCTCACCAGGAGAAAATTCGAATATCATAGAGATAAGATTGGGGTGAAGGATAATCCCTTTCTTGTTGAGAGGGAGTGTTGAAAAGTCAACATGAAACATGTGTCTAATTTATTATTCCCTTAATTAAATTAGACAATAAATATTAATCTATTATTTCATTCATAACTGAGTGAGTTGGATTTGTAACAGAATCATAAGTGTAGTTAAGTGAGTTAAGATTAGTTGTACTAGTTGTAACTAAACATGCACTAGTGAGAGTTCAATTAATCAGTGAATTCACATGCAACTAAAGATTCACCACGGTTAACTACATGCATGTCAGATCCAGTGGAGACCCAGTTGAGATAACAAGTGAAAGGGACAATTTAGCTATTAGTTGTGATTTGATCACACATGCAGTGGATATGCTTATGAGCATGTGAAAACTAGGCAATTGTATTCGATCATTGTGAGAATTTGAATTGCAGACTTTGTGTAGAGGAGGCAAGTTGTCTGGACATAGAAATTGGCACATGTATTTTCTAATTTATGTATGACAATGTGAAATGATTGTATTGTACTGAGAGCTCTTGGATTAGAGTTTTGTATGAGATTGTTTCATGATTCATGATATACATAATATATGATAGTGGGGTTTTTAGCTTTACGCTTTCCTGGTAAAACTTCTGTGTTGTGTGTTATTGATATTTCACTTTGTGATTGTGGTTGTGATCATGGTTTAATTTTCCGCAATAATAATAGTAGAAGTGATTATGTATTTAATAGTGGCAGAAATTGTTAGATCAAGAGAATCGCAGGAATACATTAAGTGTATCAAAATTTCTACACTTGTTTCATTGCATTCCTTCACGTTTAAGATATATGATAAGTTGATATCTCTGTGATCATTCAGGGTTTCTTTCATATGTAATAATACAACCTCTGATTCTTTCTGGGGTTATATCATATCCTTAGTTTCTTGGCTCGTCTCATGGTTTTCTTGTGTCATATTCATCTTTTCAACTTTAGCAATCATTCTAGGGAAATCCAAAACTTCATGGTCCATAGCTTTACAACAAATACAACTAGGACCTCTACCAGGGCATTCCTTTGAAATATTCTAGTCTTTTGCAACTATAGAAAAGAGTTAATCATCTCTTTCTTTTAAATGACCCCCAACCTTTCCTGTACTACGCACTGGGATCACGGTAACTAACCTGCAAAAATTCTTTCTAGGATCCTGCATCCATTTGTTAGTCCAAATATTCTTTCTATGCATAGGAATAACATATCTTTCACTATTCTTCTAAGATCTATTCATATCCAATCTTCTTTCTTCTAGTTGTGCCCTAGTTTTCAGACTAGGAAAAAATCTATCAAACATACCTAGATCCATTCTTTTGAAACAAACATTTTCACTTATCTTGCCTTTCTCAAAGCACAAATATTTAAGATCTTACCTCTTTTCTTTAGATCAGACTTCTTTTCATATCAAAGAGCTTCGCAGGTCAAGTAGAGTACTGCGCATTAAAGAAACAGATCTACGCACAGAGATTTCTTTTTTTCTTTAGTTCCCAGCAATCATAGTTTCAAGTCCCGACAATGGAACCATTTGTTGGCACATGGGTAGACCCAGGGTTCAACACTTCAACAATGCACCAAAAAAACCCTAACTACCGGCCCTTTCAGAAACACCTGTGAAGCAAATGAATTCTCACCCAAGGTAGAGGCAGGGGTGGTTGCAGGACTGAAGTGTTTACAACCTAGCTGGGACATAGATCTATGATTACAACACTAACATAACACTTAGGAGTTAACATTCATCATTATTTAACCCTTATTCACATCGTATATCAAAACCATAATTACAGATTAGTGCAGTATTCAACAAGATCTAATATATCCAAGCACATATCATATAGAATTAGATCAGATCTAGCATTCATTCACATTACTAAGCACGAAGCTACTATATCATATGCGTCTAACATATATCATTACAATAAGCATACATCATATTAATAACATAACAACTATAATGCACAAAGCAACCATGACAAAGGATATATGTGGTTCACCCCAGTGTGGGGTTATGTCCACCAACTCTTCTCTTCTTTATTTTCTTCTTTCAATCTTCTACAAGCATAGAGCCACAAGAACCCACTCCTCATAGGACATGAGATATGCGCACACCTCGCCAGATCCTCCTTCCCTGAGCTAGGTTCAAGCACAAAGCCTTCTTACAATATGCACACAATCTTCTTACAATCACTTACACTTATTTCTACAAGTTCTTAACACACAGTATGCACGAAGCATCCACAATTGTTTGCACTTATCTCATGAGCCACATTACACACTTAGGTCTCTGCTTACTTACATCACCTATCTTTCTATTTATACATTACAAAGGAGACTAAACATGGGTAAACCCATGGGCCGACATCCCATACTTGTTACATAAACCCTAAAACCAAAAATTCCCTAAGAAGGGGCCGAGATCCTACGATCTCCTCTTTTCCTTGCGCTCCTCCTTTGACTAGCCTGCCGAAGTCCCAAAATTGGTCGAACGTGACCAAGGTTCTCCAAAAATTGGTCAAGGGCCAACACTGTCTCGTTATATTTTTTGTTATTGTATTGACCCAATGTATTTTTCAAGGCATAGATACTCTCTATGGCCTCCTTGATGGCGAGTTCCATAAAGAAGTCTTTGGTTTTCCTATTCCCAATTTTTGGCTAGTGAATACATGCTCATAGTGGAGAACCATAACTCCAAAAATATCATCCATCAGTAGGGGATGGAATTGAATTTTTGTTTTCTAAACTCATTTTTCTTTATTATATAGGGTCCACTATAGGTTTGCATGGCCTCCTCTAGTTCATCATGAGCTATTTTATCATGGTTAGGATAGATCTTAACTATTTGTATACCATACATCCTCAACAAGGAAATGATTATACAAATGACATCTTCTTAATAAATTAGCTATAGATAAAATCCCTATGTGATGAAGGGGTCAAGTTTCACACAATTTAGATGCAAGCTATGAAACCTAGGATTTGGAGGTGAGAAACATTCATGATATATCGATTTCATGGAAATATTATCTTTTGAGTTCCTAGAAGATTGAAAACTAGATAGGTTAGTGGTGGAATAAGGTGGTTTTTTCATTGACATGCACGGGTCAACCTCCATAGGAGTCAAAATATAAAGAGTTCTCCTTGGATATAAAAAAACTATTGATTCATTGATATATCCTTTTTGGCCCTTTTCTAAAATATGTCCAAGTGAATAAAATTCATAGATCTCATAGTAAGGTTTTAAATCAAATTAGATATTTTTTCCTTGAATGATAGACATGCACACAACACCCCTTATTTATTATCTTTACACTAAACCATGTTGAAATCCCCACAAATGAGCCACGTGTCATTTTGTACTTCATTAGATATCCCATGCCAAAATTTTGTAAACTCCCTTGAACCATTAGAGGAACATATGTTAAATAGAATTAAGAGTCAACCATTGATATTAAGGACCACCTAGATTAATGTTTATAAGAGGTCAGTGCCTCAATAAACAACAACACCAACTAATTGAGGGGATACCTGCACATAAAAATCACCTTTTCCTTCAACAATATCAATGTAAATAAGTATGTCCCTTGCCATATGACGATTAGGTTTTCATAGTCTCGGAGGTGTAGGACAGTCGGTGACGGAGTGTGTTGTTAAGGCACATCGTGTTGTTAAAGTCACCGGTTCAAAACCTGCGGGGACAAAAAATCCAACCATGTTAAGGGTTGGTGTGTCTCAGGAAGGGTGTGATCCCAGAGTGATTTTGATGGCTTAGATGCCCTTGAGTCATGTTTTTTTAGCCACAAGTTATTCCCACATGTCACGGACAAAGTAACAAACAAAAAAAAAGATGATTAGATTTTCACGACGTAAATCCCATGATTTTTTCTTCTTGTAGGAAAAAACAAATACATGTCCCAACAATTTTAGTCAAAAACTAGTGGATAATTATTTTCTTCTAGGGTCACTTGAGTCACAAACATTTGATATGGTAACATTCATTCCAAACTAATAATATTTTACATTTTCTCCTCATTCTTCTCAAGCTATTGGCGAGAGTTAAAGTGGTTATTTACAACAATTGAGGATCAATGAAACCTATCCCCAAGGGAGATTTGTTTTGGTCATTTCATTTTGCCATTAACATCAATGATTGTTTCCTTTCATTGACAATGCATGATCAGTGGAGGAGATAAATCTCTATGACTACCAGTCCTTTATTTGGTCAAGCATTTAGGGGGCTCACTAGATACTATAGTCAGTGGCTTATTAGGTCCTACTACAACTGGAAATTTAGAGGTAAGGAATTTCAAGGCTTGGGGTTCTAGTTGTCCAAACATGTTTTCTCTTCATTTCCATATAACTCCAACCATATTCACTTCCATTCATTATAGGGAATATTTAGGATTTCAAGTGGTATATGTGATCTAAGTTGTTGCAGGATTGGCCTAAGACATCAATGGATAGTCATAACGATGATGATTTGGGATTTGACATAGAGAACAAGTGTTAGGAATATTGATATAGTCGACCACTTATTGTAGAAACCTATCCCTTACTTGGGTGAGCATGAATACCATAAAGTCCTTTGAAAGGTTCATATTAACACAAACTCAACACTAGGTTGAAGAACTATGTGAGTTCTACCATTTGACCTTTTCTCATATTTTTCCTTCTCCTTCTTTCTAGTTATACCACTCGACCTTTTCTCATATAATTCCAAACATGAAATTAATACCTATTTAATACACTAGAAAAGATAATTTGCAATGGATTTTATAAATTTGCATAAGTAAATAATATTATGAAAACAGTAAATGATGTATAACAAGAAAAACAATTAGTGCTCATAAATGAAATAATTGACCATGAAAACTTAGCATGCATCTACTAGAATATTGTCTAGTAAAATCCCACCAAGAGTAAGTGTGAAAGTGATATGATTTAGGGCTTACTTCATGGCTTACGGTGCAATAAATCCATCTCTATGAGCACCTTTTTGGAGGGTTTTCTTTCTCTTTAGTTACCCAATATTTCTGTGCCACCTTTTTCCAAACCCCTTTTTTCCTTTTTCTAGTCCATGCTTTCATTTATATTTGCAAATTTTTGGGTCCCCTTTTCTAAGGTTTCAAGAATTAACATTAATTTTTTGGGACCGAGGAAAGCATTGAATGAGTAGAGCTCAAGTTGGACTAGATTTTGGTTCTCCTTCTTTTCTATGTTCACATTCTTTTCTAGCATCATTTTCTTATTATTTTATAGTAGTTGTGAAACAACCTCTAGGATTTCATCCCCTTCTTCTCATGAGAGAATGGACCATAGCTTAAGTTTAGGATATATGAAAGGTTTTAATATGGAAGGTGGAAAGTATGGTCGGGAGAAGAACATTACCCTTGGGAGGGCCCCATAGTATTACCCCTTTTCCTTGGGTGGTGATATCACAGGACTATGGCACAAGAGATTAACATCAAAGAGAATTAGGAAAATGACACAATTTCCCAAACTAGTGGTCCATTATCCAACTTCAACCAAATATCCTCATTCACATTCCCAAAAAATTAATCACGACAATTTGAATTAAATAAGGACTAACATACCTCATGGTGACAATATCTTACCATCTCCCATACTCTAGATTGTTTGAATCTGATGAGCCTTGGTTGATCTGCATTAGGAGGAAAATGAGGGTGGATGTTGGGATACCATATGTGGACATGATGATGATCATCATCATGATGGATATAATTTTCTCCATTGTGAGCCTCGAGACATAATATCCTCCAGTTACCCCTAGGCACGGGGGTCTAACATCTCTCTCCAACATGGATACATGTGTTCACTGTAGAGTGCATGAGAACCTTGGCATATTCATTCATCTAAGACCTACAATCATGTTACCACTTCAACCAATAAATGACTTTAAAAGTATCTTCTAGTGGATATTATCCATTGACTATAAGTGATAATCCAAAACCATGCTTGAAAAGGAAATTTTCCTTAGCTACAAAATGATAAAGTAAAATGAAAAATGCAATTTTCTAACATGTATTCATTATATAAAAACAATAATTCATCATGTATATGCATGAACATGAAAATATAATAGCATTATATGCAACATATAAACAAATGCAATGCAAGATGAAAATGCCTACCCTAATCTACACTAATCTATGTTAGATTGAAAATCTAGGAATAATCATATGACCAGTGAAACCATCCTAGCATTGTATCAGAATATATACACCTATGCTTCATCATTAACCAAAATAAGGATAATTCAAGCACAAAAATGTCAAGAGTCAGAACATACATCATACCATAACTAGTCATAAAGTCCAACTCATGGAGGTGGGAGGTAGGGTCAAAGTCACACAAGGAGGCATCACAAATCTTGCTTCTCCATTCTAGGGTAGGTTCGTGAAAAGATAAATAATCATAAGAACAACTCAAAGAATCCAAATTTTGACTACCTTGGACCTCATCACTCCATGAGGCCTTAGAAGGGATGAACAAGAATATGGAATATGACTGATAATTACTTGAGGGGAGGCTAAAAACATAAGATATCAAATTTAATATTAAAGTATCAATCTTTCCCTTCAATTCTAAGAAAAAAAATTTCATCGGAGAAAAATTGGGACAAGGAGAATGTTTCCCAACTACATCCTTAGTGGCATAGCAAGATGAAGGAAACGAAGAAGGATGGAAAAAAAAATCCCACTCCAGAAAAATCATGACCTTATCTTCATCAAGGTTAGAGCATACAAGTGGTTGAAAATATTCTTCGTAGAATAAATACGAAAAATAGAAATAATATGTATTAAACCCCCCAGGATATGACCAAGGATAATCATGATATTTTTTCAATAAGTCATCCTTGGGTGGTTGGAATAAATCTATAATCATGTCATATTCATCGTTCCAATCTTTTGAATCAGTAGAAATCACATATGGTTTTTTTAATGGAAACAAATGAAAATGACCTTCAATGTCATAAGTGGGATCTCCACCATGACAAATCACATCCCATTTACATCTCCCAACATGTATAAACTCATCAATATTCTCAATCACATCATCACCTCTGTTATAACATGAAGGTTTTAATGCATCCAAGGGTTTCTCTAGACCTTATTCACTTTCTGAATCATGGAATAATGTATCATTGAAGTCTTGGAAAGGAGTATAACTTACCACATTCATTTCTTCATGTGCATGGGGAATGGAAGCTTAGATGACTTCATCAAACAAAGGAGAAAATATCGACGCTTTGTCTTTATGAGGATCCTCTTCGTGGATTAGGTATTTAACAAGGTGTGTTTTTATCAAAGTGTTGTTCTTCAACATATTCACAAGGAAACTCATGTTCATGTATTTGGTGATGTTCCTCATGATTCACCTCTTTAGGTTCTCATTCTTCAGTCAAGTCTTCATTATATTTGATATAATCATGAGGTAATTATTTCTCCTCTTCAAAGGGTTGGTAACCCTCTTCGTAAATATCTTCCTTGGGTTCTGGGTATTGAGCATGGCTCACCTTCCTGAGATATTCTATAATCTCAGTGGTAAACCCTTCATCCTTAAGAAATACTATGAGATATCGAAGAACATCTTCATATGTATCAAAATATGATTCCCAATACTTAATAAATATTCCAATTATATCAAGGAGAGAAGATATTCCCTTTGTCTTGCAACAATCCTTGACCCAATTTTGTACTTCCAAGGGAAGGAAATATATAAATAACTTTATTTGTATGTCCTCGTGTTGCAATTTTGTTTCCAATAGATACTTAAAGAACTATACAATAT
>ML818383.1:0-20698 GCA_009831015.1 Picea engelmannii | reverse complement strand
CCATTCAGCATCATTGACACATATGAGATACACAGAGACATATATTTCTTGAGGAAACCCATAAAGGGTAAAAAACTCTTCTTCTTTATATGATAAGTAATATGTACATTCTGTACATTATCATACATATGAGATCCAACTCATAATGAGGCTACAACCTCTATTTTGCAAGCTTCAACTTCCTGAGAGCACCAACTCTCTGTTTTCTCTAGCACCTACTAGAAGGAAGCACCAACTCCCTAGTTTCTCTAGCACCCACTAGAAGGAAGCGCCATCTCCCTAATTGTTCCAACACCAACTGTATGGAAGCACCAACTTCCAGTCACACAGGAACCAACCTGCATAACAGAGAACAATAGTTCTCCCTTGCACCACCCTGCCACCCTGGTTTCTCTGGTTGCAACCAGATGGAAGCTACAACTCCCTTTTCTCAAGCACCCGCTTGAACCTCTAAGGACAATAGTCCTCCTTAGCACCTCCCTACCACCCTGAAATATAATTTTTTTCTAATGAAACTTATCACAGTGATACCATATTTATCATTGGCTTACCAGACTTATCATTATTCTTCTATGTTGCTCTGCTCTCCTATATCAGTGTCTCTTTGTCTGCATCTTCTTGGGATTTATGATCTTCTGCTTTTCTCTACAAGAGCACCTTATCCTTCCTTTAGTGTCTCACTGTCTTGCTCCACACATGCCTTTCACTTTCTGTGCTTCTACCTATTATTCTCTATGCGTCATTTCCATTCAATGCTCCATTCCTCTTCTCAGTATTTCAGTTGCTACACACTCCTCCTTCTACACTCTTGAATCCCTCTCGACAACAACAACACACATCTCTTCTCTATTCTACATACTTATTATCTCTATGCACCTTGTGCATCCTGTCTTGCCACACTTCTGCATGCTCTCTCATGTTGAGTACTCTACCTGTTCATCTTTGTAACTCTTCAGCTTCTCTGACAGTTAGATCCATCTGTCAATTTTCTCTATGAACAATCTTCATTCCACTGGAATATTCCTAGAGACTCTTCATCTCCTCTGGCAATCACATAGAATTCTCTTCGAGTCCTATGGCAGAAACCATCAGTGGTTTCTAGCAGTTACACTGTGAACCTCCAAAGACTTCTTTAACAACTGGATCACCACTAATCGATTGACTGTGAAGAGCAACAGTAGCCCTTCGATAATACTGAAATTCACCTGCATCGTTGGATTGTATCCGTACGATCTTGCATTTATTTCTCTTTTCGGCATTTCCAAATTTCGACATTGTTGTGGTAAAGTTTCTTGATGCTCCATGTCGCGGTTCTTGAAAATACGAAATGGAGCTTGGTTCTTCAAGATCTTATCTACAGCTCTTCGACAATGTGACCACTAACGGTGACCAAGCGCTTATCCATAAAGTTCTTTCACAATTTCTCCTTTCAGCATTCTGACGTTTCGACATTCTTGTGGTGAGGAGTCTCGACTCTCCATGTCCCATACTGTGAAATGGAGCTTGCCTCTTTGATCTCTTTTCTATATCTCTTTGACGATGTGACCACTGTCGGTGAGCAAGGTCTACACCAAAAAGGTGTTTTCACATTTCGAATTTCAACATTTCGCATTTCGAAAGTTCATGACTCCTTTGATGAAGAGTCTCAACTCTTGACTCTTCCAACTCCCAGTATTCGAACCTTCGAAATGGAGTCGGATCAACGGTCCACACTCTTGATGATTCGATGGTCCAAATCTCTTCGTGATTTTTCATATCGCGATTTCTTCATTCTTGATGTGAGAGTTCTTGACAACTCCACCTCCTGGTCTGTGAAACTTCGAAATGGAGTCAGATCAAATTTTCGTCTTTTCTCACTTCGCAACTTTGGGATTCCTGTCGTGAGAGTCCTTGACATCTCCAAATCCCAGTATCCAAACCTCTAGTATGGAGTCTTTGACATTTCATGATTTTTTATTTCACGACTTCGGGTTTCGCGACTTCAAGACTGCTGTGATGAAGAGTCTTGACTCTTGACTCCTCCAACTCCCGGTATCTGAAACTCCGAAATGGTGTCTTTGACATTTCACGACTTCGGGACTCCTATGATGAAGAGTCTTCATTCTTAACTCCTCCAACTCAGGGTATCTGAAACTCTGAAATGGATTCTTTGACATTTCGCAATTTCGCATTTTGCGACTTCGGGTTTCCTGTGTTGGAGAGTCTCAACTCTTGACTTCTCAATCTCCCGGTATCCGAAACTCCAATAGTTGTGCCTATTTTGGGATTTCGGGGTTCCAAATTTTGCAACTCTAGGACTCCTATGTTGAAGAGTCTCAACTCTTGACTTCTCAATCTCCCAGTATCCAAAACTATGAAATGGAGTTTACGCTTCTGATCTTTCCATGCCATTATCCCTACGTTGTTGATCTTCCTTTCCTGTCTGTTTTCCATCAAACTCTTTTGAGCTTACATTGTCCCTTTTTCTCCATCGCTGCATACTCTAATATTGCTATCAATGGCAAGCACACTTTCCTGTAAACATGCCAACAAACTCCCCCTTTGGCATTGATGGCAACCTTGAACGAGTGCACTTAAACTATTTGTACCTCCAACTATAGAATCTAGTCCGTACCACTCCTTTTCTCCCCCTTTGACATTGATTCCAATGAAAACATGCTCCCCCTAAGATGTTGCATAATTTTTAGGAGGTATCAGATATTCAATCAATACAAAACTCCCCCTAACAGTATGGACTCTCTTAGGTGTGAGACGAGATGACACCCAACTTCTGTTGGAGATATTCAAATGGTGTCTTGGCTAGGGGTTTAGTAAATATGTCTGCAATTTGTTTTGTGGTTGGAGTGTAATGGACCTTAACAACATGATTGGTGACCTTCTCTCTCAGAAAATGGTATTTTATGGGAATATTCTTGGTCTTGGAGTGGAGTACAGGATTCTTAGACACACTGATGGCACTAGTGTTATCACAATGAATTGGGATTGGTGTTGCGTATTTTAAATCCAAGTCTGCAAGTGTCTGAATCATCCATAATACCTGAGTGCAATAAGTAGTAGCAACAATGTACTATGCCTCTGTAGTCAATAAAGAAATGGAACTTTTCTTTTCACTAAGCCATGCTACTAACAAGTCACCCAGATAGAATTCTCCTCCACTAGTGATTTTTCTCTCATCAACACAATTTGCCCAATCTACATATGAATAAGTAGTTAACTAAAAATTCTGATTTTTGGGATACCACAGACCATAAGTCATTGCTTCTTTCAAATACCTGAATATCCTTTTGACAACTAGCAAATGACTCTGTTTATGTGCAGACTGATATCTTCCTACCATTCCAACAACATGCATTATGTCTGGGCAAGATGTTGTGATGTACAACAGGATGCCTATCATTGACCTATATGAACTTTGATCAACATCAGGTGAGTCATCATCCTTGCTTAATTTGCATCCAGTAACCATAGGTGTTCCCATAGGTTTAGAATCTTCCATTTGAAACCTTTTCAACATTTCTCTTAGATATTTTTCTTGAGAAATGAACATCCCTTCAAACCTCTGAGTAATTTGCAGACCAAGAAAAAATGGCATTTCACCTATCATAGAAATTTCAAACTCAGACTCCATAGAAGAAGCAAACCATTTTACCAATGAATCCTGATTACATTCGAAGATGATGTCATATACATAGACCAACACAATGAGAAAATCATCACCCTCTGTTTTGATATATAGATTGTTGTCAATTGTTCCTCTCTTGAACGCTTTGTCTTTGAGATACGTATCTAGTCTGAGATACCAGGAATGAGGAGATTATTTTAAGCCATATAAAGATTTCTTCATCTTGCATACTAAGTCGGGGTTATCATATAGTTTGAAACCTTCTGGTTGTTCCATATAAACTTCTTCATTTAAATCTCCATTTAGAAAAGCTGACTTAACATCCATTTGATAGACTTTAAACCTTTTATGACAAGCATAGGCAAGACATATTTTGATAGCTTCTAACCTTTCTACGGGCGAAAATGTTTCATCAAAATCCAGTCCTTCTATTTGAGCATAGACTTTATAGACAAATCTTGCTTTGTTCCTGACAACTTGTCCCTGCTCATTCAAATTATTCTTAAAGATTCATTTGGAACCAATGATATTTTTACCTTCCAGTCTATGAACCATCTCCCACATATTGTTTTTCTCAATCTGATCAAGTTCATCATTCATTGATTTAACCCAAAGGTCATCTTTTCTAGCTTCATTAAAGTTCTTGGGTTCTAGCATGGATATGAAAGATATATGTGATTGATTGGTGTTTTTGATTATCTTTCTCTTGGTTTGTACACCTTTGTCTTTTTCACCAATTATCTAACTTGCATGATGATTCTTTTGAGTAATTCTAGAGGAGTAATTTGAAGGAGCTTGTTGATTTGAGTCTGTCTGAGTATCTGAGTATTCATCAAATTCAGAGTGTTCATTTTCTGATTCTTCGACCTTTTCATCTTCATCTTTAGCTATGTCCTCTATAGAAGACTCGTTATTGTACACCTCTTTTTCTGGGATTCCTTCATCAACTTTTATGTCAATACAGTCAACCATTTTATGCAGCCTCTTATTATAGCATATGTATCCTTTACTGTTTGTAGCATATCCTAAGAAGATACCTTCATCAACTCTATCATCATATTTACCAAGGTTCTCATCATTATTCTTTATGTAACATTTACTCCCAAAGACTTTGAAGTGTTTGATTGAAGCAGGTCTCCCATACCACAGTTCATAAGGTGTCTTGTCACTTTGTGGTCTGAGGTGTGCTTTGTTAAGAACATGGAATACTGTGTGTATTGCTTCTACCCAGTAGGTTTGACTAATTTTCTTCTCATTCATCATTGACTTGGCCATTTGCTGCACTGTTTTGTTTTGCCTCTCCACTACATTTTGTTGTGGAGTTCTTGGGATTGTGTATTCTCTCTTGATCCCATGCTTATCACAAAATTCCTTGAAATCACTTGACATAAATTCTCCTCCTCTGTATGATCTTATTGCCTTTAACCTCTTGCTTGTTTGATTCTCAGTTAAAGCCTTAAATATTTTAAACTTCTAAAATGCTTCATCTTTTTCCTTGAGAAAGGCAACCCAAGTAAGTATGGAGTAATCATCAATAATCAACATGAAGTAGTTTTCTCTCCCTGTACCTTCCTATCTTGATGGTCCACATAAATCCATATGAACAAGTTGGAGTGGTTTCTCTATTGAAGTAAATCTCTTGGCCTTAAACGGTGTCCTAGTTAGTTTTCCTACTTGGCAGGGTTTACACATAGAATCTTGGGGTTTTGATATTTATGGAATATCTTTTACTGCCTCAATATTTTTGAGCTTGATTAAGTGGTCGAAGTTTATATGTCCAAGTCTCCTATGCCATAACCAACTTTCATCATGTTTTCTTAGATGACACTCTTCTCTATCTTCTTTCAACACGTATACATTATTTTCTATCTTTATGCCTTTGGCCACCACTTATCCTGAGTTTGCAGACTTTATCTTGCAATCCTTTGATGTGAACACCAATTTACATCCTCTTTCCCACATTTGACTTACACTAAGCAGAATGTGTTTCATCACATCTACAAGAAGAAAATCTCGGGCTTTTCCTTTTCCATTACTTAAACACACCATCCCTTTACCCTTTAATTTACTTGGAGCATCATTTCCAAAGGTTACGTTTCCTGATTTTCTTTCACTTAGAGATAGAAAATTACCTTTGTCTCTCGTCATATGTTTGGAGAATCCACTGTCTATATACCAAGGTTTCATTTGTCTTTGAGTTGACAACACTAATCCACACTTGTCACTTTCTTTCTTCTTCCAAACATTGACATTTTCAGTAGGGGAATTCAAATCTGGTTCATAGTTCCTTAAGCGATAGTCAACAGATTTATGTCCATAGTTATGATAGATGTAACATTCTGGTTCATTGAATAAAGGATCATAATGATTTTTATGCTTAACCTGTGTCCTTTTCCCATCCATCAAGTGATTTGTAGTCTATGATGGTTTGTTACTTGGCTGTCTCATTCTTTGTTGTGGCAGATATCTATACCTTGAATGTCTTGATTGCTCATAATTTAATTTTAAATAACAATTTACAGCTTTATGACCAAAGTTAGAACAAAAGAAACAATATCCGTAGAAAAAACGTTGGTACCTAGAGAATGGTTGTCTTGTTAGAACAGGTCGATTTCTTCCATGTTGATGATTTCCTTGAGTAGGGAGTGCATTATTTATTTGTTCTATAGATTCAGTCCTGGCACCTTTTTCTTTACTCCTCCTGGGAAGCTGATTGTCTTCCTTTGTTTCTGCAAGTTTGTTGTTGTCATTGGATGTAGATTCGACAAACTTGATGGATTCTTTGTTTCTTGCCTGACCACTACTTGATCCCTCTTCATAACCCAAACCAGTTTTCATCTTTGGATTCCTTTGCTGATTCAGAATGGTGGCTAATCCTTCTGAGGCTTTGATACTTGATAGATTCTGATGATACAAGGCTTGAAACTTCTCCAACTCTTTCCTAGTTTTCACTACTTCTTCTTCTAGAGCTTTACATCTTGCCTTCTTTCCTGATAATTGTTGTTTCAGAATGTCCTCGATTTTCTTTACCTCTTCTAATTCTACTTTTAGCAGGGAAAATTTTTCATCAGGTTGTTTACTATCTTTCATGAACTGTATCAGCAATTGTTTTTGCTTTTTATTCTTAATTCAGAGTTTGTCAATCTCTTCCAGTGCACTGATCAGTTCTCCTTCCATATCAACCACAACTTCTTCTTCATTAGCCTCACTTCCTGTGCTTTTATTATCATAATCCTCTTTGGCCATAAGTATGAATTCATTTAGTTTATTTTCAATATAGGAGTCATTGTCTTCATCATCTGAAGGATCATCATCATTGTTTACACAAAGAATTTTCTTCTTAAATTATTCTCTTTAAAGAAATTTCTATGTTTTTGCTTCTCCTCATCATCAAATGTATGATCCTTTCCTTTGTGAGGACATTTATTTGCAAAATGACCTATCTTACCATAGTTGAAACATTTGAAAGGCAATTTACCTTTGTATTTTCCCGATCCCTTCTTCAGTCTCTTCACAAATTTTTCTTCAATTTCATCAAGCTCAAAATCCTCATTCTTGCCTGCTTTAAATGATGCTTCTCCGGAGGTGGGTTTATCTTTAACTATTCTCATTTCATATGGAGTCAAATTTCCTAGAAGTTGATCAAACTCCAAGTTTTTTAGATCATTAAGTTCTTCTATAGAAGAAACCTTTGGGTTGAACCTATCTGGTAGAGATCTCAAAATTTTCTGAACTAAGGAAGGTTCCTCAATTTTTTCACCAGGTGCCTTCATTTCATTTACCAGTTCTTCAACTCTCAGAAAGTATTTTCTAACAATTTCATCTTTTTTCATCTTCATCTATTCAAACTATACTCTATAGATTTGAAGCTTGGCATCCTTTACCTTCTCATTACCTTCATAACTACTAATGAGTTTGTCCCACATTTCTTTGGCAGTTCCTACGTGCATAACTTTTACGAATTCTGCTTCTGCAAGCCCACTCAAGATAACATTCATAGCCTTAGCGTTGAAGCTAAATTCTAGATTGTCATCCTTATTAGCTAGTACAACTGGCTTTACATAACCAATATCTACCATATCCCATACATCTGCACTTAAATCCATTATGTAAGTTCTCATTCTAACTTTCCAGAAGGCAAAGTTTGTTCCATTGAACAGAGGGGCCTTATTGGTTGAATTTCCTTTAGGGCTTGACATGTTTAAGCTATAGGATCTACCCTTAGATAAAAGGGGCTGGCTCTGATACCAATTGTTGTACAATTGAGAGGGGGGGGGGGTTGAATCAATTGTAACCATGCTTAAACAATTATACTTATTTTAAACTCTTTCCAGATCACTCAATGTCAATCAAAATAATGCAAGGAAGTAAGCAATAGACCATTTAGCATCATTCACACATATGAGATACACAGAGATAAATATTTCCTGAGGAAACTCATAAAGGGTAAAAACCTCTTATTTTTTATATGATGAGTAATCTGTACATTCTTCACATTATCATACATATGATCTCCAACGCATAATGAGGCTACAACCTCTGTTTTGAAAGCTGCAACTTGTTGAGAGTACCAACTCTCTATTTTCTCTAGCACCTACTAGAAGGAAGCACCAACTCCTTGGTTTCTCTAGCACCCACTAGAAGGAAGAACCAACTCCCTAATTGTTCCAACACCAACTGGATGGAAGCACCAACTTCCAGTCACACAGGCACCAACCTGCATAACAAAGAACACTAATTCTTCCTTACACCACCCTACCACCCTGGTTTCTTTGGCTGCAACTAGATGGAAGCTACAACTCCCTTTGTTCAAGCACCCACTTGAACCTCTGAGGACAACAGTCCTCCCTAGCACCTCCCTACCACCCTAAAATATAAATTTTTGCTAATGAAAATTATCACAGTGATACAATATTTATCATTGGCTTAACAGACTTATCACTGTTATGATATGATTCTCTGCTCTCCTGTATCAACATCTCTTTGTCTGCATCTTCTTGGGATTTCTGATCTTCTGTTTTTCTCTATAAGAGCACCTCAGTCTTCCTTTAGTGTCCCACTATCTTGCTCCACACATGCCTTGAGCTTTCTGCGCTTCTACCTTTTATTCTGTATGCACCATGTCCATTCAATGATCCATTCCTCTTCTTAGTATTTCAGTTGTTGCACACTCCTCCTTATACACTCCTAAATCCCTCTCAACAACAACAACACACATCTCTTCTATGTTCTGCATACTTATTGTCTCTGTGCACCTTGTGCATCCTGTCCCACCATGCTTCTGCATGCTCTCTCATGTCGAGTACTCTACCTATTCATCATTGCAACTCTTCAACTTCTATGGCAGTTAGATCCATCTGTCAATTACCTCTACAAACATTCTTCATTCCACTGGAAGATTCCTAGAGACTCTTTAGCTCCTCTGGAAATCATGCAAAAGTCTCTTCGAATCCTTTGGCAGAAACCATCAGTGGTTTCTAGTAGTTACACTGTGAACCTCCAAAGACCACTTCAGCAACTGAATCACTACTGATTGATTGACTATGAAGAGAAACAATATCCCTTCGATCATACTTAAATTCACCTGCACTGTTGGATTGGATCCGTAGGATCTTGCGTTTATTTTGCATTTCGGCATTTCATAATTTCAACATTCCTGTGGTAAATTTTCTTGACACTCCATGTTGTGGTCCTCGAAAATCCGAAATAGAGCTTGGTTCTTTGATCTTTTCTCTACATCTCTTCAATGATGTGACCACCAGTGGTGACCAAGCACTTATCCATAAAGTGCTTTTGCAATTTCTCCTTTCAGCATTCCGACATTTCGACATTCTTTTGGTGAGGAGTCTCAACTCTCCATGTCCCAAACTCCGAAATGGAGCTTGTCTCTTCGATCTCTTCTCTATATCTCTTCAATCATGTGACCACTGGCGATGAGCAAGGCCTACACCAAAAATGTGTTTTCACATTTCGCATTTCGAAACTTTGGGACTCCTTTGATGAAGAGTCTCAACTCTTGACTCTTCCAACTCCCGGTATCCGAATCTCCGAAATGGAGTCGGATCAACAGTCCACACTCTTGATGATTTGATAGTCCAGATCTCTTCTTGATTTTTCATATGAATATTTCAGCATTCTTGATGTGAGAGTTCTTGACAACTCCAACTCTCGGTCTACGAAACTCCAAAATGGAGTCAGATCAACTTTTTGGCTTTTTGCACTTCACAAATTCGGGATTCCTGTCGTGAGAGTCCTTGACATATCCAACTTCCGGTATTCGAACCTATGGTATGGATTCTTTGACATTTTGTGATTTCACATCTCATGACTTTGGGTTTCGTGACTTCGAGACTCCTGTGATGAAGAGTCTTAACTCTTGACTTCTTCAACTCCCGGTATCTGAAACTCTGGAATGGAGTCTTTCACATTTCGCAATTTCACATTTCGCGACTTCAGGACTCCTGTGATGAAGATTCTTGATTCTTGACTCCTCCAACTCCCAGTATCCAAAACTCTGAAATGGAGTCTTTGACATTTCACGATTTTTCATTTTACGACTTCAGGTTTCCTGTGTTGAAGAGTCTTGACTCCTAACTTCTCGATCTCCTGGTATCCGAAACTTCAGTAGTTGTGCTTGTTTCAGGATTTTGGGGTTCCAGATTTCACAACTCCGAGACTCTTGTGTTTAAGAGTATTGACTCTTGACTTCTCAATCTCCTGGTATCCAAAACTTTGAAATAGAGTTTATGCATCTAATCTTTCCATGCCATTATCCCTGCACTGTTGATCTTCCTTTCCTATCTGTTTTCCATCAAACTCTTATGAGCTTACATTGTCCTTGTTTTTCCATCGCTACATACTCTGATGTTTCCATGAATGACAAGCACACCTACCTATAAACATGCCAACACTTGAATATCAGAGGACCACAATCCTCCCTAGCACCACCCTACCTCCCTGATTTTATATAAATGACTGAATAACCAAAAATACATATATATCAATTCTTACCACTTCTTCATTGTTCTACAATTCTTCTCTGCTACATTATTCTTCTACTCTATTCATACTTGGTTTTACTTGTTGTCTCTTTCTATCTATTCTTTCTCTGTCCTTCTCATGCTCTTTGATATGTGCACATTCTTCTCTCTTCACCTTTTCTATTTTGTTCATCTTATGTTCCTCATCTCTGAGTTTTCTTCACACTACACATACTTTAATTTTACCTTTCTACAATTCAACTCATTTTTCAGTCAGAAAATCCAACCTTACACAGTCATTGCATGTCAATCTTATGCTCTCCTCCAAAACCAATTACACCTCGAATCTCTAAGAAAAATGCCTCAGTAATTGAATCGCAAAACGTCCAAGAACTATGATTCAGTTCTGCTAACTAAATAATCAACCGTGAGGTGAGACAGTAGCCCTTCGATCAAATTCTAATTAACCAACATTGTTGGATTAAATTTGCAAGATCTTGCATTTATCCCATATGCCCACTGGTTGTGACCATGGGCCCAATCAAGAGGCACTTCGGTTTCACATTTTGTGAATTTTGTTGCAAGTCACATTGACTCTTCCAACTCTCGATCACGAAATGGAGCCTTGTAACTTGCAATCTCCTTCCTTCACATACCCACGATGATGACCAGTAGTGACCACAACCTACGCCAAAAGGCGTTTCACAATTTTGCATTTTGACATTCCTGTGATGAAGGGTCTCGACACTCCAAGCTACGATCCCCGAAATGGAGCTTAGAAATTATATTCTTCCATTAAGCCTTTGTCGATGTGACCATAAGTTATGACCAAGGGCCAAGCATGAGAGTGTTTCGCAATTTCTCATATCGACATTTCTGCCATGAGTTGCTTCCTTGAGTCCTCCAACTCCCGATATCCAAAAATTTGAAATGGAGCCAGATCAACATTCCACGCTCTCCCTTGATCAATGACTCATATTGAACCCCAGCTTCACATTTCATAATTTCAAAGGAGAGAGCTCCTCCTTCCTTTGACTTTCCAGTCAGTGAAAATATAACCTCTCACCATGTGTAGTCTGCATCCAATGGTCATGAATGTTTATCCCGATTTCTCATATCGCAAGTTTGAGGAGTTAGAGAACCTCCTTATTTTGGATTTCCCAATTTGTGAAACTTTGAAACAGATTTTTTGTCGTTCTCTAATCTTTTTCCACGTGTCCTTCTTGGATCAATGGTCCTCCTGCTTTAGGAACTTTGTAATCCCACTTCATATTATACTTAAATATTGTGCTCCTTCTTCTGGATCCGACGATGGTCAGTCTTCATGTTCAAATATGACGCCTAAGATCTGTTCTCCTCTTTTGCATGATCCTCTTGTATTAATTCAAATATGACAACCATCATGAATTTGGGATGGGTGATCCAATGATCATTGTTTCTCCTCCTCCTGAGCCTATGCTTTTGATATTTCCATGCCATCATTGCTGCACTGCTGGTCTTGCCACTTTCTCTTGTTCGCCATCATCATGTTGAGATTTCCATCAATGATAAACAAATACTCTGCCCTCTATCCATAATAAATATGCCAACAATATCCCCCTTTGGCATTGATGGAAACCTTGAAGAACCTGAACACTACTTTGCCTAGACATCCAACCATACCACTATAGCATCCTTACCATTACCACACGTTATCCCCCTTTGAAATCAATGTCAAAGAAGAAACACACTCCCCCTAAGATGTTGCAGTACATACTCCCCCTGTCAAATATGAACAACTCATAAATACAACAGATAACCAATAATTACTCCCCCTTACTAGTTGAACAGATTAGAAAAAATAAGTTATAACCCCGAACTTCTGACAAAGATATCCAAAAGGGGTCGTTTCTAATGGTTTAGTAAATATATCAACTATATGTTCTATGTAAGGAATATAATTCAGTTGAACAAATCTGTTTGTAACTTGTTCTCTGAGAAAATGGTATTTTATTGGGATATGCTTAGTTTTGTAATGAAGAACAAGATTCTTGGAGACGCTAATGGCATTGGTGTTATCACAGTGAATTGTAATCAGATCAGTATAATTTACCTTCAAATCTGTAAGAGTTTGGATCATCCTTAAAATCTGAGTGCAACAAGTGGTAGCAACAATGTACTCTGCCTCTGTAGTTGATAAGGAAATAGATCCCTGCTTCTTACTAATCCATGCTACCAATGAGTCACCCAGGAAGAATGCACCTCCACTAGTGCTCTTTCTCGCATCCACACAATTTGCCCAATCTACATCTAAATAAGTAGTTAATTGGAAATTGTGATTTCTAGGATACCACAGACCATAAGTCATTATTCCCTTCAAGTATTTGAATATGCTTGTTACAACTACCAAATGACTTTGTTTAGGAGTAGACTGATAATGACCTACCATTCCAAAAACTTGCATTATATCAAGACGAGATGATGTGACGTACAAAAGACTACCTATGGTTGAGCGATATGTCCTTTGATCAACATCAGGTGAAATATCATCTTTACTGATCTTGCAACCAACCACCATAGGTTTACTAACAGGAGAAGAATCTTCCATCTGAAATTTCTTCAACATATCTTTCAAATATTTTTCTTGTGAGATAAATATTCCTGTAGAACTTTCATTTACTTGTAAACCAAGAAAGTATGATAGTTCTCCTATCATGGACATCTCAAATTTTGTTTGCATAGAGTTAGCAAACCACTGGACACAGGATTCACTAGTACAACCAAAAATAATATCAGCTACATAAACCAAAACAACTAGTAAATTATCACCTTCGGACTTAATGTAGAGATTGTTGTCAACAATACCTTTCTTGAACCCTTTGTCTCGTAAAAGTTTGTCCAGTCTATAATACCAAGCTTGTCGTGCTTGTTTCAGTCCATATAAGTCCTTCTTTAGTTTGCAAACATAATCAGGATTATTTGTCAATGAGAATCCTGCAGGTTTCTCCATATATACTTCTTCCTCTAGATCTCCATTAAGAAATGTTGACTTAACATCCATCTGATACACTTTAAAGTTCTTATGACATGAATATGAAAGAAAAATTCCGATGGCTTCCAATCCTTCCACTGGTGCAAAAGTTTCATCAAAATCCTAACCTTCAACTTGTGCATACCATTTATAGAGCAATCTATCTTTATTCCTAACAAATTGTCCTTTTTTCGTCCCCGAGGTGTAGGACAGTCGGTGACGGAGTGTGTTGTTAAGCCACTCCGTGATGTTAAAGTCACCGGTTCGAAACCTGCCGGGACAAAAAATCCAACCATGTTAAGGGTTGGTGTGGCTCAGGCCGGGTGCGATCCCTGGGTGATTTTGACGGCTTAGATGCCCCTGAGTCACAGTTTCTCAAGCCAAAGGTTAATCGAAGGTCCTGCACAAATTAACAAACAAAAAAAAACAAATTGTCCTTTTTCCTTCATTTTATTCTTGAACAACCATTTGGAGCCTATTACATTCTTATGTTCAGGTCTAGGAACAAGATGCCAAGTATTGTTCTTCTCAATCTAATCAAACGCTTCATTGATAGCTCTAATCCAATCATCATGTTGGTTGGCTTCATCAAAATTTTTAGGTCCAATCATAGATAAAAAAGAAACATGAGATTGTTTTGAGTCTTTAATCAATTTCCTTCTTGTCTGAACTCCTTTATTTATATCTCCAATTATATGAATTCCAGGATGATTCTTTTTAACAATTTTGAGAGGTGGTTTTGTTTCTTTCTATTGATTTGTGTCATCCTAAGTATTTGTATCTTCATCTAATTCAGATTCTTCCCTTTCTGATCCTTGGACCTGTTCATCTTCATCTTCAACTATATTTTATTTTCTTGGTTCAACACTGCTTACATTTCTCACTGGGACTTCTTCATCAACCTTTATGTCGATACAATCAATCAATTTATGTAGCATCTATATCCTTTATTGTTTGTAGCATAACCTAAGAATATACCTTCATCAGCCCTGTCATCATATTTACCAATGTTTTCATCATTATTCTTGATATAACATTTACTCCCAAAGACTTTAAAATGCTTTATTGAAGCAGGTCTTCCAAACTATAGTTCACAAGGACTCGTGTCACTGTGTGTCTTGAGATGAGATTTGTTAAGAGTGTGAACAACTGTATGGATTGCTTCCACCTAATATGTCTGAGGTATATTCCTTTCATTCATCATTGATCTTGCCATTTGTTGTACGGATCTATTCTACCTCTCAACAACTCCATTTTGCTGTGGAGTCCCTGGGATTGTTTACTCTCTATTGATCCCATGTTTATCACATAACTCTTTGAATTTCCATGAGATAAAATCTCATCCTCTATCAGAACTTACTGCTTTCAACCTTTTTCCTGTTTGATTCTTAGTTAGAGCTTTAAACACTTTGAATTTTTCAAATGCTTTAGATTGTTCCTTTAAAAAGGCGACCCATTTTAGTTTAGAATAATCATCAATAATCAACATAAAATAGTTTTATTTTCCTGTACCTTCTTTCCTTGATGGTCCGCATAAATTCATATGTACTAACTAGAGAGGATTTTCTATTGAAGGGAAGTTTTTAGATTTGAACTGTGTCTGAGTAAGCTTTCCTATCTGGCATGGTTTACAAACAGAATCATATGGATTTGATATCTTTGGAAGATCCTTTACTACCCCATTGTTTCTAAGTTTGATTATATGATCAAAATTTAGATGTCCAAGTCTCCTATGCCATAACCAACTTTCATCATACTTGCTTAAATGTCATTCTTCTTTTTCTTTTTTTAACACATAGACATTGTTTTTTGTTCTTGTCCCTTTTGCAACCAACAGTCCTGAGTTCAGAGACTTTATTTACAATATTTATAAGTAAACAATAGTTCACATCATCGGTCACAGACTTGACTGACACTAATAAGATTATGTTTCATACCATATACAAATAACACATCTTGATCTTTTCCTTTTCCATTACTTATAATTACCATTCCTTTACCTTTTATTTTTCCTGGTGCATCGTTTCCAAAAGTTACATTTCCTTATTTGTTTTGACTTAGAGTTAGAAACTTACTTTTGTCTCCAGTCATATGTTTGGAACATCCACTGTAAATATACCAAGGATTCTTTTGACATTGGGTTGATAACATTAGTCCACAGTTGTCATCTTCTTTCTTCTTCCAAACCTTGAAATTTTTAGCAACAGGATTTAGATTTGGCTTATAGTTCCTTAAGCGACAGTCTATAGCTTTATGTCCATAATTATGGCAGTTGTAACATTCTGGTTCACTAAATAATAGATCATAACGATTGTTATTCTCATAAATTTTGTTATGTTTCACCAATGGCCTTCTCCCAGTCATCACATGACTTATAATCTATGATTGTTTGTTTCTTGGATGTCTCAATCTTTGTGGTGGCAAATAATTATTCTTTGAAAAACTTGATTGTTCATATCTAAATCTTAAAGAACAATTTATAGCTTTGTGACCAAAGTTAGAACAGAAAAAACAATATCCATAGAAAATCCCTTTGTACCTGGTAAAATATTGTCTTCTTTGAGTGGGTCAATTTATTTCATGCTGATAGTTTCTCTGATCTACAAAGTCAGTTCTAGTACTTTTTCTTTCATTCCTTTTTGGTGGCTTATTTTCTTTCTTTGTTTCTGTAGAGTGGTTGTTGTCAATGATTGCAGATTTGACAAACTTGATGGGTTTTGTATTACTTGGATGATCACTACTTGATCCTTCTTCATAGCCCAAGCCATCTTTCAACTTTCGATTCCTTTGCTAATTTAGAATGGAAGTTAATTCTTCTGAGGATTTAATACTTGATATATTTTGGTGATACAATGCCTTAAACTTCTCCATTTCTTTTTTGGTTTTTACTATCTCTTCTTCTAAGGATTCACACCTTGCTTTCTTCTCTAATAATTGTTGTTTCATAATGTATTCTATTTTCTTTGGCTATTCTAACTCTAATTTTAGTAGATCAAAGTCTTCATCATCTTTTTTATCATTCATTTTAAACTGCATCAACAACCAGTTTTGTTTTCTCTTCTTACATCTGAGTCTCTCAATTTCTTCCAAAGCACTGATTAATTCACCTTCCATATCCACCACAGCTTCTTCATCATCCATTTCACCTCTTGAATTTTCATCACCAATATCTCCCATACCCATAAGCATAAAATCATTCACTTTGTCTTCACAGGATGAATCACTATCTATGTCTTCTGAGGAGTTGTCATTGTTTGCACACAAACTTTTCTTTTTACTATATTTCTTAAGTTTGTATTTATTTTCATCATCAGAGTTATGATCCTTTTTTTGGTGAGGACACTTAGATGCAAAATGACCTATCTTACCATAGTTAAAACATTTGAAAGGGATATTGCCTTGATATTTTCCTAATCTTTTCTTTAACCTTCTCACAAATTTTGCCTTAATATCATCTAATTCTAATTCAATATTCTTGTCTGCTTTAAAAGATGCTTCTCTAGTAATGGATTTATCTTTGCTAATTCTTATTTGATATGCAGTTAGAGTTCCTAGGAGTTGATCAATGGTCATATTTTTAAGATCATTTAGTTCTTCTATTGCAGAGACTTTTGGATTAAATTTATCAAGCAGAGATCTTAAAATCTTCTGAACTAAAAATGATTCTTCAATTTTCTCACCAAGACCCTTCATGGCATTCACAATCTCTTCAAATCTTAAAAAATACTTGTTGATTGTTTTGTCTTCATTCATCTTTAGTTGTTCAAACTTCAATCTATATGTTTGAAGTTTGGAATCTTTTACTTTCTCATTTTATTCATAACTGTTAATAAGTTTATCCCACATTTCTTTGGCAGTTTGAAGATGCATCACCTTTACAAACTCAGCTTCTGCAATTCCATTAAAGATAGAATTCATTCCCTTATCATTAAAGATAAATTCTAACTTATCATCCTTGGAATCTAGCACAACAGGCTTTATGTATCTGGTCTCTACTACATCCCAAACATCAACACCTAAATCCATTAGGTATGTTCTCATTCTAACCTTCTAGAAGGAAAAAAATGTTCCATCAAACAGAGGAGGCTTATTGGTTGAAGTCCCTTGATGAATTTTCATGTTTAAGCTTATAGATATACCTTTAAATAAAAGGAACCCACTCTGATACCAATTGTTGAAATTACTAAGACAACTGAGAGGGGGGGTGAATCAATTGTTATTGTGCTTAAACAATTTATGACTATTCAAATATTTTTTTAAATCTATTTCAAGTTACCATCAATATTATACAAGATATGAACAACATAAATAATGAACATCAGTCACACATAAGATATACATAGAGACATATTTTCACGAGGAGACCCATAAAGGGAGAAAACCTCTTCTTCTTCTTTGAATGATAGGCAGTCTTTTAATTTCTGTAAATCATCTATCTTTGAGCACCAACTCAATGTGAGGCTACTACCTCTATTTTACAAGCTCCAACTTGTTGAGAGCACCAACTCTCTATTTTCTCTAGAACCCACTAGAAGGAAGCACTAACTCCCTGAGTGTTCCAGCACTAACTGGATGGAAGCACCTACTTCCACTTATACAAGAACCAACTTGCATACAGAAAACTCTGTGTTTTCCCGAGCACCACTCTGCCACCCTGTTTTTCTAGCCACAACTAGATGAAATATAGAACTTCCAATATTCAAGAACCAACTTGAATATCAAAGGACCACAGTCCTACCTAGAACCACCCTACCTCCCTGATTTTATATAAATGACTAAATAACCAACAATATAGATATATCAATTCTTGCCACTTCTTCACTGTTCCACAATTCTTCTCTGCTACACTATTCTTCTACTCTGTTCATACTTGGTTTGACTTGTTATCTCTTTCTCTCTGTTCTTTCTCTATCCTTCTCATGCTCTTTGATATGTGAAAATTCTAATCTCTTCACCTTTTCTATTATGTTCAACTTTTTTTCCTCATCTCTGAGTTTTCTTCACACTGCACATACTATAATTTTACCTTTGTATAGTTCAACTCATTTTTCAGTCAGAACAACCAACCTTACATAGTCGTTGCATGTCAGTGTTATGCTCTCCTCCAAAATCAGTTACACCTCAAATCTCCAAGAAAAACGCCTCAGCAACTGAATCGCGAAACATCCAATAACTATGATTCAGTTCTGCTAACTGAATAATTAACCATGAGGTGAGACAATAGCCCTTAGATCAAATTCCAATTAACCAACACCGTTGGATTAAATCCATAGGATCTTATGTTTATCCCATATACCCATTGGCTGTGACAACGAGCCTAATCAAGAGGCACTTCGGTTTCATGTTTCATGAATTTTGTTGTGAGTCCCATTGACTCTTCCAACTCTCGATCATGAAATGGAGCCTTGCAACTTGCAAGCTCCTTCCTTCACGTGCCAATGGTGATGACCAAGTTCTTATCCATAAAGAGATTTCATGATTCATGATTCGGGGATTCTGCCGTGAGTCTCCTTGACTCCTTGACTCCCGGTACCTGAAATGGAGCATAGCTATGCTAACTCCTTCCCCTTTCATGACCACTAGCATTGACCATAGCCTAATCTAAAAGGAATTTCACAATTTCTCATTTCAGCATTCTTGTGATGAAGGCTCTTAACACTCCAAGTTGTGATCCCCAAAATGGAGCTTAGAAATTATCTCCTTCCCTTAAGCCTACGTTGATGTGACCATAATTTATGACTAGGGGCCAAGCACGAGAGTGTTTCGTGATTTCACATATTGGCGTTTCTGCCGTGAGTTGCTTCCTTGACTCCTCCAACTCCCGGTATCCAAAACTCTGAAATTGAGCCAAATCAATGGTCCATTCTCTCCCATGATCAATGACTCAAAATTAACCGTGGTTTCATGTTTCACGATTTCAATGGATAGAGCTCCTCCTTCCTTTGACATTCTAGTCAGTGAAAATATGACCTCTCACCACGTGTACTCTGCATCTAACAGTCAGGAATTTTTATCACGGTTTCTCATATCACAAGTTTGAGGAGTTAGATAACCTCATCCTTTTGGATTTCCCGATCTACGAAACTATGAAACAGAGTTTTTGTCCTTCCCTAGTATTTCACCATGTTTCCTTCTTGGATCAACGATCCTCCTACTTTCAGGACTTTGTAATCTCGCTTCATATTGTACTTAAATATCATGCTCCTTCTTCTGGATTCGACAATGGTCAGTCTTAATGTTCATATTTGACGCCTGAGATCAGTTCACCTCTTTTGCGCGCTCCTCCTATATTAATTCAGATCTGTCAACCATTAGGAATTCGGGATGGGTGATCCAATGATCATTGTTTATCCTCACCTTGAGATTACACTTATGATCTTTCCATGCCATCATCGATGCACTACTATTATTGACACTTTCTCTTTTTCATCATTGTCGGGCTAAGCTTTCCATCAATGACAAACAAATACTCTCCCTTGTGTCTGTAATAAATATGCCAACAAAAATATTATCTAATTGTTGAAGGAAATTTATTAATAAGCTAGACCACCTTTACAAGAGTGTATGGAACAAAAAAGTGTTTTCAGATGGTTGTATAAAACCTTTATAATGACAGCAAGAATATCAGTGGGCTTGTGAATGTTAGTGTTAGTTAGGTTACTAGAGATATTGAAATTTTAAAGGAGAGTGTTTTTTTTAACCAATTCACAAAGAGAGATACTTCTTAGATCAGTGCCTTCATTAGGTTATGGAGTCTTATAACATAAAATGTAACTAAGTTTGGAGATTTATTTTATTACAACCAAGACGTAGGATTCAAACCCTAAGGTGTAAGAACATTTGGGCCTTATGCTTTAAATCTTGAGGAGAAGGATTTCTAGGGTGCAAGCATGTTTAGGCCCTAGAAATACTTCCTCCCTTCTTGTATCTTTAATTAGGTTATGAATAAAAAGTCTAGGGCTAAGATCCTAAAGTGATAACACTTTAGGGATTTAGGGTTTTAACCCTAGCAAGGACACTTTCATAAATTTTTGACAAAAAACACCTTGTGTGATCCGGATCTCGAGGGTTGAGATCTAGATGGAT
>ML818382.1:139086-175310 GCA_009831015.1 Picea engelmannii | reverse complement strand
AAGAATAGATGTTGAAAGATGTTCTATGTGATGCATGCAAAATATCCTCTAAGTAGGTCACAATGGATAGTGAGCCTTTATAAATAGAAACTCAACCATGCCAAAGTAATAAGGAATGCACAAGTGTCTTGATGTTGCATAAGCATATAGAAGGGGTTTGTAGAGTTACGATACTTAAGGGATAAAGTGTGATGTAAATTAGTAAAGGAAAAAAGAGATAATAGAACCAAAAGAGATAAAACACAGTGTGATCCATATTTGGCTCAAACATACATATATTCCGATATAAATGGATGAGCTACAATAAAGAGAAAGGATTGAAGAAATGTCATGAACTTGTTGTGTCTCTAGATATAATGAAACTACTGTAGACATTTATAACATGAAAGATATAATTGAAAATTTTTGTTTAACAATGTACAATTTCATGATTATTTACAAAGATTAGAATTATCTATTTCTAGTGTAAATTTTCCATCAACGAGATGATTTCCATGCTAACAAAAGGAATAGAAAACTCTTAGTGTTTTTGAGAATATGTTAGTTCTTAGGGGCCTTGATGATGATAATACAATCAAATTTAATCATTAGAGCTAGTGGACACATCACCTCGGTCCACTATGAGATCCCATTGATGATGTCAAGGAATTTGGAGTTAAGTTGGAACAATAGCATACTACATGTTGATATGTTGGTGATGTTGCATATATGACTCTTTGAATAAGTATGAATCACATATTGTAGATTAGGTGTGGGTCATAGTTGAGATGGTCATTGTTGTGTCCATTTCATCACTTGGGTGAGAAAAACAAGGGCACTTACAAGTCTATTTGGGCTTGCTAGACACGACAGAGGTTAGTGTATGAATTAAACAATCCAAGCACATGAAATAAACAATCAACTAAATTAAAAACAAATAAGGAAATAAAACTAAACTGCATAGGAAACTTTGAACCATAATCACTCAACCAAATGACTAAGATTATGCCACCAATGGATAACTATATTAGTTGGCAAACACCGTAGAGAAATGAGGACTTATGGATCCCCTCTTCCTCCTTGGGAGGGCTCTTGAGTCCCCTATTTGAGAGCTCTTCTTACAATGATAAACAAGAAAACAAATGGTGAATAAATCCAAGCCTATTCCTTCAAGAGGTGAGTGGAATAGCTTATTGAGATGTTGCTAGAATGCCCCAAGAAGAAAAGAGGTTTCTTGAAGGAGACTAGAGGTAGCATAAAAATACAATGAGATTCTTAAATTCTTAGTGCACCCATGGCCTCCATTTATAACATGCCTTTGAGGAAATATCCAACTGGTTCTTAGTGTGGACAAGGGTCCCTTTAGGGCACCCTTAGGTCTTTGACTAGCCCCCCATTCAGATTCACCTCGGATTTGAGGGTCAAATCAAGTTGGGAGTTGGTCTAGAAGTGGGTGAGGGGCTGCCAAGAACCATAAATGTTCTGTTCACAGGAGTGCACATATTTTCTCGTTCACATTCGTGCATATGGCACATTGTGCACTCTATGGGCTTCTTTGGCCCGTGCTCTGTGTGTGCGCTTCCTTTAGTGTTTCAACGCATGTCAATTTTTTGACGAGTTGTGTAGTTTTTGCCTCTTGGAAATGCATATTTGGTGTTGCAGGTGAACTAATAAGTGTTTGGAGATGATGTATTCCTTTAACCATTTTCATGCAATGTTGCAAATGAAATTTCAGTTATAACAGATGCTCCCTGATGTGTGAGGTTAGGAGCATATGTATAGCCAAAATACATCAATGTTTCTTCTACTGAAAGTACCATTGTAAGGAAGAGTTCTGATAGGAACTGCAAGAGAGATCCATTGGAGGGAGGGGGGAAAATTTGGGACACAAACCTTTCTCTAGGTCGCAAAATAAAATATGTATACAAACGATGTGGGCATGCCCCATGATCGTGTCATGTAACTTAAAAATTGTAAGACAATAACTGAAGTTGTATGTTGATGTAGATAACTGTAGCGCCCTCCGGGGTGGTTTGATAAGGGAAAATGATAATTATGATCGTGAACATACTCTAAAAAGAGGCAAGGATACCTGTAAGAAGTGTCTATGACTCGTAGGCGTTGATGGCATAACAAATTCATAGGTCTCCGACCAGTAGAAAACAACGAAAATAGTCGCATAGTAAGACCCACCATAACATGAGATGTTGTTGAAGTCAAATGTTATTTGGGTCAATGACATCAGAGAGCAATGATGGTTCTCTCAGTGTTGTTTGAGACTCCTCATTGTAAAGGTAATGAGAGTTAAGATACTATCGCCCTTTTGGAAACTATGTTGATGTTGACTGAAAGGGAGACATGACTCCAAGAAGCAAAGGGCTTCATGAAATCCACTAGATAAAATCAGGAACTGATAGGTTAACATGAATGAAGTCAAGATGCAGTGAGACTCAAGACTACCCTTGGTTGGGGATATATGTGAAGGATGATTGGCAACAACTATGAAACTAGATCTATCATCAGGGGGATGACTAGTCATGGGCTGAAATTGTACCAGAGGCATGAAAAAGTGGACAAACTTAGATATCAGGGGTACATGGACTGTGGGATACTTGAGTTTTATGGACGATGTCAACATGAGTAGAATATAGTGAATGCCCCAACCGAGGGTGACATGGGTTGCTTTTTCAGGAAAAATAAAGTCATCAAGGGTGACAACAAAAACCTAAGTGAATGATGTAAATGAATGACTGTACCTTTGCAGTATCCATGTGGATGAAATGGAGGGTTAATGATACTGCAAAGGAACAACCAAAATAGAACCATGATGAGATAACCTTGGACTCCATTAGAAAAACCAACAAAATGATGAGAAGGAGTATGTGGTTGATTCTCGGAAATGCGTAAGACTATCAGGACTCCCATCCCTAGGGGGTGAGCACAACATGAGTGTCAAAGTGCCAAGGGGGACTATGGATGGGACAACTCATGTGGGGGAGAGTTGTTGTTGGGAAATAATACCCTACGGACTAGCAAACTAGGGTCTGATTTGCATGCCGATTTTGACCTTAAAGTAATGACCTTTTAACCTACCACCCAAAACTTAAACCCCTCTTTCAAGACATATGTATGGAAAGGAACTACTAACCTTTTTACTGATGTTTGGTGTAGATCCTCCATTACGCTCTTGACTGCTTACTCGTGTGGCTCCTTCCAAAGTTAACCTTCAATCAAGACAAAACACTTCGCATGCATGCTACTTTTCTACTTGAGGGTTAGAAATTAAGCATAAATTACACAAATCACATATAACTCATGCATTTGGGACGTGAAAAGTATTCTTTTATTAGTTTCACAATGAATCAACTTACAATAGAAGTCGAGACCGGCCACCGCTCCTTGATCCCGATCTTGGGCTCCTCCTCTTCTTTGTCCTCCAACTGCTTTGCGTTAATTCTCCTTAGGCTTGAGGAAAGGCTAAAGGGTTGGGACAAATGGACTTGGCAAATGGGAAAAGTTTCTTTGCTATATTTTTCCCCTTTCAAATGGTACCCCTACCCCTTCTTTTATAGGCTAGAAGGAGCTAGGGTTTTGGACAAACTCTCGGCCATGCATGGCCGGGAGTTTCAGTTAACTGACCCATATATTTTTGTCCCGTCGGCAACTTTCCTTTTTTTTGTGATTCTGAAGGTAAACGCGGGCTATAGTGGGCCTGCTAGCATTTACTTTTAGATACACATGGGCTGTAGTGGGCCAGCTAACATGTACTTTTTAAAAATGGAGTTTTTAGAAGAGTTGTTCGGTAGTTTTTTGGCAAAGAAGGGATATGAGTTGGCCTGATGGCAGGTAAGCATGTGTGGTGCAATTTAGGGTTATAACAGATGCCCCCTAATGTGTGAGGTCAGAAGAGCATCTGATGGCCGAAATACATTACCAATCTTTTACCAATCTGTACTGATATGCTGAATAAGGGAGCCCAAGAATCAGGAATCTGGAGGTGCCGTCTGCAAAATAACAAATGTCTCACCGAGGTGGGCATACCCATGCTCGGGAGAAAATAGACCCATGGCTACCAATCAAAGACACTGTAGATCCATGACAAATAACTATAAAGAGTAGCCACGAACAATACACAGTGGAGCTACATCTCGAAATCAGAAAGATATACATATAAAGTATCCATCTCCCAGAAGTTGATTCGGCCTGATGGCTGTACTTCAGAGCTTGAGAAACAACTTCAAAATATTATAAACTCGGGTAGGAGTGTAATATTAGTGCACGACTGCGCTACCCAGAGGTCTTCGACGACTCGTCGTTTATGGACTTGATAATCTTGATGATCGGACTGAAGGCTTCAGTGATTTCGAACAAAGACTTGATTGGACGTTCAGGATGGCCATGTATGCGGACAAGAGACATATTGCAGAGGGGCCAACTTAGGCTTAGTGACAAACTTCCCTTGGATAATAGCACGACAAGTGATAAGACTCAGCAACATATCTGTTAATCATAAGTCTACGAAGCAGGAGGCAACGCAAACTCTCCATATGTTTGGAAGAGTAACCAAACGGTGGAGGACACAACTCTATATAGCGAGCAAAACTTCCTAAGGTCGTACTACATCCCATAGTCTGATGATCAAACGAACATATGTGCTTCATCCAAGGGCGACTCATTATGCTGCCAATAAAGAAAACACTTTTCCCATCCTCTTTTTGGGGTATATTTGATTTTTTTGTTCTTTTTGATAATGTTTGAAAAAGAATAAAGGAATATTACGTTACAATGGAGGAACGAGTACAACAAACATACAAGCTCAAGGCACAAGGACAAGACTGATGTTCTAGGGAAATGATACTCGGGAAAAATCCTCCAGTGGCCAAAGGTGTTAAGACGCAGAAGAAAATTGTCACAAGGCTGATGGATAAGGTATGCAAATGTGGTTGATAGAACACACAATGGTAACGTCCTTCGATGTAAGTTTAACGAGCCTAGAGAAGGTAAGCTCAGTGGTTTTTCATATTTAGAGAGTCTGAAAAAGCATAAAAGGAAACTCCATTGGGGTACCTTTTTCGACAATAGTCTAGTCGGTTCGAAAAAGGGATAAACTAGCACCGATTAGACGTCAATTCAAAACCATTTTAACGAGTGTGAAAAGGACAAGATCACTCAGCTATTTTTTCACTTTTAAGGAGTCTGAAAAAAGCTTAACTATGGACTCCGTCAGGAATATTCTTCTAGCCCAATTTAACGAGTGTGAAAGAATAAGGTCACTCGACGATCTTTTCAATTTTAGGGAGTCGGAAAAGAGCTTAACTATGGACTCCGTGGGGGTTTCTTTTTTGTAAATTTAGTCCCTCAGGCCCGAAAAAGGAATAAAATTATACCTGAGGATACTCTTCTAAAGAATGAGAATTCAATAGATTATTCCTTTGTTCGTACAGTTGGTTGTCCGGACCGAAAAAGGGGTAAACTACCGCCGGACAGACGTGACTTCAAATTTCAGTTTAACGAGCGTGAAAGACCACAAGATCACTAGGAAATATTTTCATGTTTAGAGGGTCTGAAAAGGGCTTAAAAGGAGACCCGTTTAAGGAACGTTCTTCTGGACCAATTTAACGAGTGTGAAGAAAAGAGGTCACTCAACAATCTTTTCATCTTTAAGGAGTCTGAAAAGCGCTTAAAGAAGACTCCATAATAGTTACTTTTCTCAGTTAATCCGGACGAGATCGAAAATCATCAATGAAGTCTTGCTGGATGTTGCTTTTAGATCTCAAAGCGAGCTTGGAAAACAACAAAGTTAGCTCATGACAAACTCTTTGTGGGTCGATGCCTGACATCTCCTCGGGGGAGTTGTATGCTCCGACGAAAACATTGTCTATGATGCCAGGGGTTCTGGAGATATTGATAGGTATCATTTCAGCAATGATTTCCATATTACCCTCAACATAGATCTTGTGTGTAGCTAAGGGATTAGTATGACAAGACCTATCTCCAGTCATAGTCATGGTGAATTCTCCTGCTTTGATTCGGCTTAACTTTTGGAGGAAAAATGATATGTGATGAAGATCTTCCCAAGGTTTGTCTGGACTAGTCATTGCTTTGATTACTGCTTCATCATAAGGCAAGACTAAGTCTAACGAATCAGTGTTGGCGAGAGAACCCTGAGCCCAGATAGGCTCTAGAGGTGGATCCAACTTTTGTGCGGGATTCAGATCAGGGTTAGCTGAAGCTTGCTGGACTAAAGAGTACGCTACTTCAGTGTCTGACAAAGGCATGGACATGCCGAAGTGCCCCGTCTCATCCATCGTGGCTGATGGGGAAGGAAGAATCCATGGATCCTCAAAGTAAGTCGTGCGGAACGAAGAAACTTGAAAAATCTTAGCCTTGTGGTGATTAGATATAAACTTGACATCGTCATGAGGAGGTGGGTAATCGAAGGTACCCATCAAGGATGGGCACAAACCAACTCCCACATTAACGAAACCGGGTTGAGGATTATCTATCATGGGAACCGTGGATGCCCCCAAAGCTGGGTCAGGTCTGGAGAAGGACAATTGATCGATGGTCACTATCCGACCCTCATGTGGAAACAACAAGACTCAGAAAACTGTAGCAACCACAACTTGCATAGCATAAGTCCAACTCCGACCTAACAAGAGGTTATAGTCGAGGGGAGCATTGACTACCTCTACTTCGACGCACACGGTCTTCCCTCCTAACTGCACAGGGAAAGAAGAAACGATGCCATGTGGTCGGAAAGAACGACCATCGAACACAGTGAGGAGAGTAGGTGAGGGAGACAAAGCGGGCTGGCTAATGGCCTTCCAGCATGCTAACGACATAACGCAAGTCGAAGCGCCCTCGTCGACCACCGTGCAGAAGATGTTCTGTGTAAAAGTTTTCGTGGGATGAGCCACTACTATCTGAAACGCGACGTGGTAAGGCAGATGAGGTTTTAAGTCAGTCGTATCTAACATGATGGTACCTGGGTTACAAGTCTCAGTAGAGCCTAAAGCAGTCAACAAGGCTTTCCTCTAAGTAGGGCAGCTTTGGAGGACCTCCAAAGTGGACATCGCACAAGGGGTTTGTGATAAATCTTCAACCACAGAGTAATTCTGGGCGGCCCTTGCATTTGGGTTGTGAGAAGCTTTCTTAAATGCACCCTTTGGGATGTGTTTCATTGTTTCACCCAATTCCTTCTCGATCTGTAGAGGAAGAGATGGGATCTCAGCTTCTTTACCCTTCTCAGAGGCGCTTGGTTTACTATAGTCGTGCACTCTAGTCATTATTAAAGCATCACCCCTAACCATATATACATTCACAGATGAGGAATTGTTTGGGGGAGGGCAGGTTTCTTGGCTGCCCCCTTCGGCACTTGTAGAGGCTTGAGTTAAATTTTTCCCATGCTGAAAGGGATTAGTCAACACGGCTTGCTCTTGCTGTGTGACAAACTTCTGGGCCTCTGCAAGTCGAGGACATAGATGGGTCGGGTGGTCTTCCACACACAAGTTGCACGGATACGTCACCTTCCGTTTTTCCATGGTGCCCTCGCCGACATTATCAGTGGGTTTTTTATCCCCCTTACCCTTTTTGTGTTGTTTTTTCTTCCCTTCAGGCTGCTGGGTGGCCGTTGGGTTAGTAATCTGCACGGAGTGTACTTCCGACGTTTGGGTAGGAAGAGCAACCAAAGCAGTAGTCTGGCTGGCCGCTGAGTGTTGTATAGATAACTGTTGCAATTGCTTTGTCAATTGCTCAGCGGGCTTGGTTTGTGTTGAGCCAACAATACCATCGACATGTGGTCCAGCTCTCTGTCTAGTTTTATCCAGTATCGATCGTGGTGTATCCGGTAGGATGTTGTACAATAAACCAGACTGAGAATAGATGAGCTAAAACTGTTGAGCCCTCATGATGGCATCTTCTTCAGAGAAAACTCCTGAAGTCGTGATGTCTTTGGATAATTGAGAGACTAAAGACTTAAGGAACCACTCGAGCAGGAATGTTGGTGGAACTGGTACCTTGATGAGACTCTTTCGGTGTCTCCACTCTCGGATATGATCAGAGATATGGTCCGCTGTCGTCTGTTCGAAATTGGCAAGAAGCTCTGTGCCCGCGTCGTATCTCACAGGTAACTGGAAATGGTTAAGGAAGGCCATCACCAGTTCGCCAAAAGATGAATATCTGGAGTGATCAAGATAGATGTACCATTTCGCGGCACTCCCGATAAGAGTGTGTTGAAACAATCACAACTGGACAGAGTCATCTTTCAATGAGTTGGATGAACACCAAAGATGGAAAGTAGTCACATGATCACCTGGATCTTCGTTAGGCTTGGCCTCGAACTTTGGAATGTCCGAGGGAAAATTCGTTGGCATAGGAGGCCAACGTGGATTGTGACAAATATGATCATTTAACAACCGTGTCAAATATGGCAAGTGTAACGTCGTCAGGAATGGTAGTTTGGGTTGCTGCTGATAGCCTGGGAAAAAGGGTCCTGGCGTTTGACTGGCACCAGGTTGCCAAGAAAAGTTTGGCTGCTGGCTCGGATTCTGGTAGAAACCATGGCCCTGACCAACGTAAGGGTTTTGCATCTGTGGAGACATCATTGGCTGATTCCCTATAAAGGACATAGGATGTTCGACATTCATCGTGTTTGACGGACTTTGGGAAGGATTACCCCGTGACGGTCCTGATGGGAGAGGCATAGAAGTCTCTCCAGGGTTCCATTGACTGTGGAAAGAATTACCCCAGAACGACATTCCAGAGGAGGGAACGGATCCTTGTCCTGAGTTCCAAGGTCCTGCTATATGTGCCCCCAACGCAGGAATAGTACCCTGCGCTGGAGTAGACTGTCCAAAAATGGGAGTGCCCCCAGATGGGAAAGCAGTGGATGCGAGAGTATTGTTACCAAATGTCCCGTTCCAAACAAACGACAACGAACCTACCGACATAGTGTGTGCAGGTGTTCCTTGACTCCTTGCTCCAAATGAACTCGTGTGTGCAGGCTGCTCGGCGGATTGCTGATGCAGACCACCAAGCGAAGGGGACGAAGGAGAGATATGACCTCCAGCGTAAGGAACAACATTAAAAGGGACTGGAATTCCCCCAAGTTGACCTTGTAGAGGAGCAGTAGAGCTCCCTGCCCCCAGACCCAAAGTCTGTAAAGTGGAGTGAGTGAGTACAGGACTTGTGGCTGAACTAGGCATACCGTATGAGAACAGAGAGCCTGTCGCACTAGGTGTGAAGGGATTTGTGGCCACCACGATAGATGGGGTCGGTCCACTGTGCGACGTAGTTGCGGCCGAGACCATAGTGGCCCGTGCCGATGACGGAAAGTTAGGAGATGCTTCTCCTGTGGTAGCAACAATGGTGGGAATGGAAGAATTCCCAGAGGAAGTAACAACGTTTGTTTCCATAGCTGTGTGAGGCACTGACAGACGTTCGTAAAATTGGATTGGTACATTGACCGATGGCCAAGTATCAGTGGTTGGGGTTTCAACCGAACCAATATTGGCAGTTGATTCCTCCGAGAGTTATTCGGGCACAATGGTTTGTAACCCGGTTGCTTAGAAAGACCCTTGTTGGTCTAGCTTCCGCCTCTTGTTGGTCTAGCTTCCGCCTCAATGGTGGCGGGGGTGGCTCCAGTATAACCGGCGGCAGGCCCAGAAGCCTTCGTGACTGGCGGAGCTCGGGATCCTCCACTGTGTGAGAATATCCAAGACACGCTAAGGTATTCTACACGTTCAAACAGTAACACACACTAAAAATAAGCCCCTAAAAGATAAGACAAGCAATCACTAACTATTTTGAAGAGAAATTACAAAAACCAACGCTAGAGCAACTTACCGGTGCAAGTACAACTCGAAAACAGAAGAACCTTCCAGGTATACTCTGCAAAGCATGGCCCGATGTCTGTCCTAGGTATCGCGGTATACCCCCGCAGTCACCTGTGTATGTCCTCAAACAAGATTGGCAACTAGTTTGCCAGCACGTGAATAGTCACTAGGCGGGTACAGTCGATAGTCGTGTAGACCACAATGAGGAGGGTATCAAGCCCGAAACATGTCAAGGGTATCGAGAGCAAATGGTCCGGAAGACAACTGAGGACCTCGAATGGATTCGAGACCCACGAAGCTTCATGGCAAATGCAAACGACGAAATCCCAAAACAAATCCTCGATATGTGTTCTTCACTACGCTCTGTCTGACTTTGGAGGGGTTATCTCCGCTACATTTCCTTACGCGACCTCGTGTTTAGCCCCTGTGTTAGAGGGGGGTCCCAGATAACTTCCATGAAACTGGACTTCTACACTCCCTATCACAGACTCCAATGTTTGGTTTTGAGTGGCCTTGGAGAGTTTCCTCTCCAACCTAATCCAAGGCCCTAGTCCTGAACTAGTGTATGAACCCTACAAACAAAAAGTCTAATAGATTTTAAATTAGCATTGCTTTTATGGGATTTTTTACGTCACAAGGTATGAAGGTGAAACTGATGATGTGTAAAGACTCAAAGAAAAAATGAATGAAAAAAGATGGAAACAAAATGCTTTTACTAAATGCAAAAATCAACAACTTTTCACACAAGAAAGACTTCTTTTCTTTTCAATTTTTTTAAGATTTCATGCAGCAAACATAAAGGAATTTCGCTTGACTACAAGCTACTTATACTCTAAATGCACTGCAAAAACTTATGAACAAAAGACTTCTTCCTAGCTATTGATGCAAAAACACAATCTTCAAATAAAGAAGAAAATGAAAAAGAAATATAAATAATTATTTATTTATTTATTTAAGTGCTAAATGAAGCAACCAAGGGAAAATGCCGACAAGCACAAAACCAAGAAAACAAAATAAAATTCTAGCTTAAAGCGTAGATCGCAAAGAACCAGAGCAAAGACACCCAGTGGCAATAAAGAAAACACCGACTCTTACGCTTGTCTAAAAACCATAAAAAAAAAAAAAAAATTCTTTTTTATCTTTTCTATCAACTATCAACTAAGAAAAAACAGGCTAAGGGTAAGAGGCCCTAACCTACTGACTGTGAAATCCTAGACTCAAACCCCTGAGAGGAACACTTCTCACCACAGGAAGGGATGACTACCCCACCTTGATTGAAAAACAACCTGTCAAGCACACTACTGTCACTGAAACAGAACGCATGCAAACGCGTGCTGAGCTACAACAGAGCGCGGGTACCTACGAGCTGGACTTGCACAGGCCGCGTGTATGTATAAACTCTAAGAAAAAACAAAACACATGCAGACTAGAATTGGAAAAGGCCTATGGTATTGACAACTAGGGTCTCTTGAAGGCTTGGATGCTTCTTCTATAACAGAAAAGGAAAGTAATTGCAAAGAATAACAACACACAATAAAGAAAACTGAAACAAGACTGTGAACCAGCAAGACTTAGCCAGGATCCAGAAAGCCCCCTGAGAATGTATAATTCTGACAGGGAAGAGGGAGACTGCCTCTTAAGCTCTCTGAGTCCTACACGCTACTGAAATCTCTACAACTAGTGTTCACACGCGTGCTGTAGAAGGTTAGGGCATGGGTTACACACGTGCAGGCCTTCTGCAGGCCGCGTGTACCTCTGTGTGTCCCGATAATTACCATCAAGCAAAAGTCAAGGAAAAACTGGTATAAAGAACCAGGTTCCCTGCTAGCTCTGACCTAACAGAAAACAGACAAACAAAGAAACATAAAATCTAATCCTTTAAACTACCTAAAAAACCTCAACTAAATCCAGAAACCCTAAAGAGTAATTCTCCCCAGGGGAGTCGCCAATTCTGTTGTTGGGAAATAATACCCTACGGACTAGCAAACTAGGGTCTGATTTGCATGCAGATTTTAACCTTAAAGTAATGACCTTTTAACCTACCACCCAAAACTTAAACCCCTCTTTCAAGACATATGCATGGAAAGGAATTAGTAACCATTTTACTGATGTTTGGTGTAGATCCTCCATTGCGCTCTTGACTGCTTACTCGTGCGGCTCCTTCCAAAGTTAACCTGCAATCAAGACAAAACACTACGCATGCATGCTACTTTTCTACTTGAGGGTTAGAAATTAAGCATAAATTACACAAATCACATATAACTCATGCATTTGGGACGGGAAAAGTATTCTTTTATTAGTTTCACAATGAATCAACTTACAATAGAAGTCGAGACCGGCCACCGCTCCTTGATCCTGATCCTGGGCTCCTCCTCTTCTTTGTCCTCCAACTGCTTTGCGTTAATTCTCCTTAGGCTTGAGGAAAGGCTAAAAGGTTGGGACAAATGGACTTGGCAAATGGGCAGAGTTTCTTTGCTATATTTTTCCCCTTCCAAATGGTACCCCTACCCCTTCTTTTATAGGCTAGAAGGAGCTAGGGTTTTGGACGAACTCTCGGCCATGCATGGCCGGGAGTTTCAGTTAACTGACCCATAGATTTTTGTCCCATTGGAAAATTTCCTTTTTTTTGTGATTCTGAAGGTAAACGCGGGCTGTAGTGGGTCTGCTAGCGTTTACTTTTAGATACATGCGGGCTGTAGTGGGCCAACTAGCGTGTACTTTTTAAAAATGGAGTTTTTAGAAGAGTTGTTCAGTAGTTTTTTGGAAAAGAAGGGATATGAGTTGGCCTGATGCCAGGTAAGCATGTGTGGTGAAATTTAGGGTTATAACAAGAGTGCTACTGGGTGACAGTACCAAATTGCAGCGGAGGTGACAGTACTACAGAGCCAAATGGCAGGACCCTAAAGGCGAATGTCGGAGGGTGTTAGTGGGAGATGTAGGTGATATTCATAGGGAATGATTACATACCAGTGTCGATCATATACCTGAAGGGGCCACACTGGTGTGTGATGACCAAGTACCTGCACACATTAAAGCTAAATACCTGACATGAGCAATATATGAATATATAGAACATATAACAATTATTTGATAATTTTGAACATGAGCATGTGTACCTGGGCATGATGTGAGAAAAATTCTCCCCCGGGGCCGAGTGCAGATGGTGATCCAAGGAATGTGACTATGTAGGTGGAGGGACTCTGATCCCATGGCTGAAGATGGATCAGAAAACAGAGACTCTGAGCTCCTGTGACTGAGTGTGGAAGTTTGGTGTGGGGCCCACAATGCCACCTCATTTGTACCCGCTGCTATAGTGAATTGGCATGAGTATTTGGAGGAGCTTATGAGATTATGTGAGTTTGAGTTGGTTGATCCAGGGTTTGTGAGAGTCAGGGTAGTGGTCCCATCCTCCTACACAGTATCTAGTTTCCATGTTTTTGGGTAGGGGTCGTATAGAGGGACGTACTAGGGTATTTTTCGGGGGGCACCAATGCATGGGAGAAGGAAGGATGCCGGCACTGATATGTGTGGGTATAATCCCCTCTCCCATGCATGGTGTGAAACTGTGTTGAATACAATCGTGCATTTGGGTGTGTGGGTGGGAAAAATAGGTGCGTATGTGATGCGATCTTGTTTGAATTACAACAACACACTGTGCACCGCTATTTCTCAGATAGCTACATATCTGTGCGCAGCTGGGGAGATAACATGTGTGCATGAGTTCACACCTTTTGGTGTGACAAATACACATGGATGCACATCTGTTTCTTCAACAGTTGCACATTGACTCACAACTGTGCGAAGAACAAGCATGCATATGTGCATGCCTATGGGGGTGACAACCACGCACTTGAGGTGAAGATAAGGGTTTTGAATTTATTGAATATTTTTGATAAATGATGACTGTTGACCAAGTGTTTCTATGTGAATGCAGGTGATCAGTTTATCATGCCAGTCCATTGGAGGGAGAGAGACTGGGAGGGCCTCTGGGAGGCGGTGAGGGATGAGCCTGGCATTCAGAGACTCTTGGCTGCCTGTGGGCTGCTAAACTTCTTCGACTACCCATTGATACAGTCGCAAGAGTATCTGGTTTAGTATTTGATTTCGATGTGGAGCACTGATTTGTAGTGCTTCATTATGTGGGGGAAACAGTTGACATTCTCATCTATGGAGGATGTGTATTTTTTGACAGGGCTCCCTTTTCGGGGAATGGCCCTACTTGCCAACCTCTAGTTGCCAGGGGATGTGCATTTGATAGACTTGGCATGGGAGTACTGTACGTGGCTGAACATGATGTTAGGTTTGGTCATCCATATTGATGCGATGGGTCTGCTCTTGCATCAGTGCATCGCAACGATGATTGTGAGGATCTACGGATCCTTAGCTACTTAGTGGATCAGTGGTGGTCCGCTAAGGATTATGCAGACAATCCTTGATGGGGATTTTTTTCCTGGGGCTTGATGCTGCACACGAAGATGATGGGGAAGCTTCACCGATTTCGGACCACCGACTCCAGTGATTTTTCATTTGGATCTATCTTGGTGGCATGGTTTCTGGAGAGGGTTCCCATGTTGCACCCTAGGGTGTTGTTGCTAGCTGTAGGGCCACAAAAGACGCGATTGATGCGGTGGATATCGATTTTGGTACGCCATGGAGGGGGATAGGGTGGCCACTATTTTACAGCCACATTGGCGCATGTGTGGCACCATATGCCAAAGATTATACTGCGGTTCCCATATGGTGGGATGAATTTTTGACATGACCTAGACATGGTGTTGCCTCCTAGAGAGGATTGGGACCAGAGAGGTATGTTGGTGTACTTATGTTTTGTAATTTTGATAGTGTAGCATATGTTTATGTATGGATGGATGCTGATCCTATATTTTTTTTTGTATTTGTAGATGTCGGGCCGAGAGGCGGAGGTGGTGGGAGAGCTGGCTTGCCAGGGGCCAGTGAGACCACCGCAGGTAGATCCATGGTTGGGAGAGAAATGATGGAGGGAAGAGTTTGGCGCAAGGCCAACATATGAGGTGAGAGATGTCCGAAGACGTATATTTGATGATTCAGGTGCAGGGCCATCACATGCTCCTCAAGTAGAGGTTGACGGGGGTTTAAATGATTTTCGACGCCAGTTGCAGGTGGTACTACAGGGTGTTCTAGAGGGCATATGGTCCCACAATCATGAAGAGAGAGTCCTGGAGCAGTGTCTGGGTGTCACTGCAGAGTTGCAGACCCTGATCTACAATGCAGCTGTAGTGAAGGAAGCGATGACTGGGCGACTGCCCCCTGGACTTGGAGGACCCCCAACTGGTGGGGCACCTCGTCCAGATAGAGGACCTGGTGGTGGTTCTTTGGGGTGAGAGGGGGCTCACTTGCCTACATGAGATGTACATGTTGTACTATTTTGTAAACATTTATGACACATTGATTGATATATATATATATATATATATATATATATATGGATATACATGTTTGGGATCTACGTGATGTTTGCATGTGATTATTTTTTGTTATGTTTTTATGATGTCTAATCTATATGTTGTGATAGATGTTGGATGATTTATGTATGTGTGATGATGTCTTGATGTGATAAATGCCAATCTAACACTAGGTTAGCCATGTTATCTGCTATTTGATTAAATTGTCTTGGAATATGTGTAAATTTAATTGAATCAAAATGTTGAGATAAGAGTCTAACTTGCAGGTATTTGCGAAAGAGGCAAGGATCATGGACACATTATACATTGTTGAGCTGTAGGAAAACAAGATGGGAATCTAATAAGATGCTAAGTTGATGAATGTGGCAATGACTAGCCTTGGCAAGGAGGCCAATGACAACTACATATTTTGCTTGGTTGTTGGTTGCTGAACCCAAACATATGGTGTTGGAGTGGAGAAGTTCATGTGAGGGGGTATAGAGGGCCCAAGCGGCCAAAGATATATTTTGTGTCTAGCGACTCTCTCCGTCAGCATAATCGATGTGGTAGGTCGATGGAGGATGCATCTGTCAATAACACAGATGGTATATCAGATATGAGGAGTGAAGGAAACAAAATAAAACTAAAAACTCTACAAATGCATACGAAGAAAAAACCTAGTGTAGAATGATTATGCTTAGGTGTAAAAATTCTTTAAGTACAACCTGTTGATGGGTCATTTGAGAGGATAGCCTTATGGATAGGCCAGGATGTATGCGCCTTTAGTGAGGAAGTGTTGGATGATGTAGGGTCCATGTCATAATGACTCAAATTTTCCATGACCACGAGTATCATGAGCGATATTGTAGGCTAGGACGAGATCTCCTTCATTAAATGAGAGAAGTTTTATATGGAAGTCAAAGGTGGCCTTCGACCATTTCTTAGTTGCGTCATTGTTCTGTAAGGAAGACCGACGATATTCATCCAACGACTTTAAGTTTAGCAAGCGATGCTCCATTGGAGTAGTGTCTAGTAATAGCTCGATGGCAGTGCGTAAAAAGGGAATTTCGCACTCGATGGGGAGGGTGGATTCGATTTCATGGAAGAGATGAAATGATATGAAACTAGTGGTAGTTTTGACTATCGTGCAATAAGCCCATAATGATGAAAAAAACATATGATGCAAGTTGGTCTTATGTTTTTTGACAGTGCATTGGAACACTATTTTGAGGACTTTGTTAATAGCCTCGACCTTCCCTTTGGATTGAGGTTAGTATGGGGAGGAAAACTCATGGGAGAAGCCTAAACTTGAGGAGAGTTTGAAGGATATCTCATTCTCAAAGTGTTTATCGTTATCAGAGACTAACAATAATGGAAATCTGAAACGAGTAATGACGTGGTTAAAGAAAAAATGTGTTGTTGTGTCAGCGGTAGTGTTGAAGGTATGCATGGATTCAACCCATTTGGTAAAGTAATATACTTTCATGACGATGTACTTGCGTGCATTTCTATATGGAGAATTGCAAGTCATGAAGTCTATGCCCCATTTGTAGAAGGGGATGACAATGATGACTGAATGTAGAAGAGCGGGTGGCGCTCGTGCTTTGTTTGCATAAAGATGGCATTTGTCACATTGCTTGATAGCGTGGATGCAGTCATGAAACAATTTGGGCCAGAAGTATCCTACTCGAATGTTTTTTTGGGCGATGGATATACCTAAGATGTGGCCACCGCAAGCACCACTATGGAAATCGTTCAAGAGTCTATCTGCTTCATCGATGGTCAAACATTGACGAAGGATGGTGTCGACCCCATGTCGATACAAAACGTCACCGATGAGGAGGTACCGAGGGCTTGATGGTGAAGCACTGATGACCATCTCGTGAGATATGAGACCCAAACTTCTGTGTCCAAAGGTAGACAAGAAGGTAACCATACCAGGGGTCATCCGAGGGGATGTAGAAGAGGTGTTCATTGAGAAAGTTTGTGTTGACGGGTGAAATTTTAGTGTCTAAGGGAAACACTGTGATGAGTTCGGCGAGAACAAGTGCTTTCTTTCTTTTGGGAGTTGAAAAATCTAGGTCGTATTCCTGAAGGATGACGATCCATCGAGAAAATTTACCATCGACTAAGCAAGTACTGCATGGGGTTGGAATCTACCACGACTTTGGTAGTGCGAAGCAAGATATAATGACGCAGTTTCTGTACTGTGATGGTGAGTTTCTCCTCATGATTTTATTTTAGGGGAGGTCTTGAAATATTTTTATTGATGTAGTAAATGACATGCTCACGACTATTATCCCCTATTTGAACAGGAACTCCTTCTAGTGATACGGTTGAGGCCGACAAGTAGAGGATATATTCACGATCATAGTTGGGAGGATTAATCAAAAGAGCATTGGATAGCGCCTCTTTTAAATCATCAAAATCAGTTTGGGAATGTTCATTCCATCAAAATGGGATATCATGACGCAGTAAGTGAAGGAAACCATGTGCACGAGTGGTGTAATTTGGGACAAAGCATCATAAAAAGTTGTCTTTTCCTTGTAAGCTTTGCAGTTGGTGCAAATTACTAGGTGGTGTAATTTATGTGATGGCTTGGACCTTCAGGGGGTCCATAGTGATGTCATGTTGGGAGACGATGAAGCCAAGGAGGTGTCCGACATTTATGAAAAGTAAACACTTGAGGGGGTTCAAGCGGATATTGTACTAGTGACATCGTTGAAAGACGGCTCATAAGTTGTCTAGATGCTGAGTTTGTTTCTTGGAGCGAATAGTGAGGTCATCCAAGTAAGCGAGAATGATGCAAGAAAGATCATGGAAAAATAAGTGATTTCCCGTTGGAATGTAGCACCTGCATTTTTGAGTCCAAAAGGCATGACAAGATAAGCAAAATTACCCCATGGGGTGGTAAATGCGGTTTTGTACTGATTTGCTGGAGGGATTTGTATTTGATTATAGCTGGAGAAACCATCCATGAAGGACAAGGCCTCATGGCCGACCCAGTCATCGATAATTTGGTTGATGAAAGGGGTTGGGAAGTTGTCTTTGGGATAAGCATGGTTGAGATCATGAAATTTAGTGCAAACGTGAATATTTCTCTATTTTTTATTAATAGGGATAGGGTTGGAGACCCATGAGGTATATGCGATGGGGTATATGAACCTGACAATGCATAACTTGTCAATTTTGGATTTGATAGCTGCAACTTTGGATGGGTGAAGTGGGCATTTATTTTGATGTACTGGGGCGACATCTGGCCATGTGTCGATGCAATGTTCGATGATAGAAGGATTGAGGCCGGACATCTCTGTATATGACCATGAAAAAATATCCTGGTATTCCTGAAAGAGAGATTTGTAAGCTATGAGTTCCTCAGGGGAGCATGCGGCGTCAATTGTGATTTCTTCTATGATTCCTGGTTTGATGGAAATGTTGATTTTGATAGTTTGGGAAATATTGGCCATGTTGCCTTCTTCAAAATCATTGAGAGTAGGGATAGGGTTATTGGACCAATCTATATGCCTCGATGGAATAAACTACTTGGTTTTGATTGCACATATGGAGGCTTGGATAGGAGGGTCAAAGGATTCCTATGAGAGAAAAAGCACTCGGTGATGGAGCACATTCCATGGGAAATCGAGGGTAGTTAGTTCCTCCAGGATATCTTCATCGTAGTGGAAAATGCGAGAATATAGGGGATCCGAGGAAGTAACATCGGTGACGGTCACCATGTGATTGTCGTTAGGTGGAGAATACATAGAGTGGGTACCACGACTATAAACAATGGTGTGATTGACATAAACCAAATGTCCAGACACTATGGGTTATAAACTGTGGTAGGGGGTAAGATTTCCTGAGAGAAATGAACCAGAGAATTGGGAGGATTTGGGGGAAAATCCTCAGACAGTCTATCCATGAACCATTGAGGGGTGGGAAGTGACTCAGGTTAGGGGGAGGTGATGTGAACAGTATCTGGAGAAGGGATAGGGGGAATTGCTTATATCACATGAAGTGAGGTGGTTGGATTATTTTGAATAAGGGTCATGTGACGATGCCTGTATTCAACGATCAAAGGACACCTGTACGTGAAATGATCAAGTGAGTCATAGAGGGATCAAGGGAATCTCATTCATTCAGTGACTGAGGTCGAGACATAATAGATGTCAGTGACATGGGTACCTATAGGTGTTGGTGGAGAGGGCTCTTGTTGAAAGGTTTGGTGTATTGTCGTCAACGTCCGCCAAAACTGAGGTAGAGAGGGAAAATGATGAGTGTAGTGGCCATACTCTAAACAGATGGCACGCACGAATTTGGTTTGCAACCCTTTATTACCTGTAGTAGGGGACACTGTGGAAGTACTAGGGTTTCTTGGTGAAGCGATGAGAGACATGTGGTTTCTCGAGGGAGTTGGATTAGATTGTTTAACTCTAGGAGAGAAGGACATCTATTAGTGGGGTGTCCTTCTCTCTCGCAAAGTGCGCAAGGAGGTTGAACTCGGGGAGGAAGTGGAGTAGTGGGCTCTTTCTTCTTCCGTCTACCCCCAGTCATATCAATGGTGCCAACAAGTGAGGGTGAGGGTGGTGTGGTCGGAGTTAGTACTGGAAACTGCATCGGGATTCCCTCGGATTGGGGAGGAAGGGATGGTTGAGGAACCATCGTGGGTGGGTGTAGATACCATACTAGAATGGTGAGAACCATTTTGGGAAGGGTAAATGTTGTAGCTACCTATAAATATTGTACTCCCAGTGGGGGGTAGAACAAGGGAATTTGAGTAATGTCTTGGGGGATTGTTTCCCAAATCAGGATTTTCCCCTGGGGAAGGGTGAAATCGGGGGTAAGTGGTGTCGAAGGGTTCTCACAAAATTCCTGAGGTAAAGTTTCTTCAACTGGTGGGATGTTGAGGGGTGGAGAAGCCTCAGTGGGAGGTATGATATCTCTAGTTTCGGTTCCGTTAGAAGATACAACACACACTTGTGCTGAAGGGCGTATGAGAGGCGGTGCTCCATGGTATGCCCCCAACAAGGATGGGTCTTTGAAAATTCCCGGGCCCATATCCATGAGTGGATATGCGTCAGAAATAATGCAGAAAAGAGGTAAGATGTTATTGTTGTTGTAGGAGTGGTTGGGATCGTAATGTGAAACTTGGTTGATGGTAATGATCTTCCCGTTGTGAGGGAACATCATCATTCAAAACAGAGAAAAGGCCACTACCTTCATATCATACATGTAGCTACATCCTAACAATATGTTGTAATCGAGTGGGGCGTTGATAACCTCAATGTCAATAAGGATGGTTTTTCCCCTAAGTTCAACGAGGACATTTTGAAAGATCTCTTCAGGAGAGGATGGTCGTTCATCATAAGCTCTCAAAGTGATGGCAGATGGTATTAGCTCAGGGGAGCCAAGTTTTTGCCAGAAAATTTTGGACATGATGCAAGTGGATGCACCTTCATCAATGATACATCGATGAACCTTGATGTTTTGAATATTGATTGGTATCTGGAAAGCTACCAAAGAGGGGAGACGAGGTTCCCCACAATCAAGATCAAATGTGATGAGTCTAGTATCATCTGAGTCGACTACCCCCAAGGTGGAAAACAATGATTTCTGTTGAGTTGGACAAGTTTGGAGGACTTCCAATAACGACATGGCTATAGGATATTGTGCCAAGTCATTGACCGAACTGTAATTGTGTGTCGCCCTAGCCTGAGGGTTGTTGGCATTCCATCATAATGGGATGTGGGGAATACGGATGGTGGGTTCAGTGTTAGGGCATGGAATCATCAAGGGTTGTCCGGTTGTAGTTGGAGCTTCTTCCGAAGTGGTGGGAGTAGATTTGGGGGGCACACTATATGGAAGAATGCGCGTTTGCAGAAGAATTTATTCTTTGTTGGTGAGGAGGATATTGTAGTCCGCTGGGTTTCCAGGGTTTTTATACTATCCCATTTGTGGTGGGGCAAGATGCATCTCTTGTTGGGTATTCATCAAGCCTTGGTGTGGAATAGGGTTTTGCAACACAGCCGGGGGTGGTTGTTGCAAATATTGTTGTAGGGTTTGCTGAGGGGCAGGCGACACTGGAGGATGTGGTGCGTTAATGGAGTCTTTAATCCATTTGAAGTTGGAAATTTGGGGGCAATGGTGAATATAATGACCATGCTCACCAGAAAGAGCACAAGTGAAGTTCGTCCAGAGGTTGTTGTTGTTGTTCCTTCCTTGTATTTTTTTTTTATTTCCCCCTTAGGGGTTCTGGTTACCCTGATGTTGGTTTCCCCCAACAGGTTGGTTTTGTTGGGGGTTATTTCCCCCTGGTCTTGGGTTATTATTTTTTTGGTGTTATCCTTTATTTTTCGAATTATTCAGCTGATGGGATGGATTTTCCGTATTCAGTTGTTCAAAATTTTGAAATTACTGAATGGGAGAGGGATGAACAAAGTTAACACCGATGTGTGGTTTTTCTTGTGGAGGAACAATCGACTGTGGAGGACCAAGAAATGGAAAATACAGATTGTTTTGGGGAAATTATCTATAGGATGCATATGACTATGTAGTGCTTTCACTAGTTCCCAGGTTATAAGTTGAGGTAGAATGGATACCTGAACTTGGTTGAGAAGTCGAGCACGTGATGGGTGTCAGCATGGGTCCACTCATGGGTGGGGGGAGAGAAACAAGATATGGCTATTGGTAAAGGGAAGAATGGTAGTAAGATGTCCCTCCATATATCGGTGGATATTGGGGTGTACCATACATAGGTGGTGGTTGGATGTACATATTGTGGTATGTTGTGGTACCAATCAATCCATCCGTCGCATGAGACATCCCAGGTTTGTCCTGGCCGAATGGTATAGGTCTTGGTGCATCAGGTATTACTGTGTATAAGTAACCCAATTGTGCATAAATGACTTCATAATGTTGAGCGTTTCTAATGGATTCCTCTTCGATTTGGGGGAAGGTGGACGCCACATCTTTGGCAAGGATAGAGACGAGTGATTTGAGAAACCAATCGAGACATTGTTCTTTGGTGGTTTTTGCTTTGCATAAACTACGTCGCTGACTCCATTCATGAATGTGGTTGATGATATGTGTAGCCGAGGTTTTTTTTCACTCGGAGAGCAGTTCTAGACTAGTGTCATGATGAACTAGTAGTTGAAAGAAGGCCAAGAATGTTTTGGCCAAGGATTCAAAAGTCGTGTGAGTTGTTGACTTTTCGTCCACATATCATTTTGGTTGATGGAGCAGTGAGTGTGCGTTGAAATAACCTTAAGTGGATAGATTCATCCATGATTTTGTTTCAAGAGCACCATAAGTGGAAGGTCATGACATGGTTGGCGGGATCTTCCCTCGATTTTCCTTCAAACTTGGGAATGTCTGAAGGTAGTTTAGTAGGCATATTGGGCCATGTGGGGTCATGCAATATAGGGTCATTCGTGAGTTTACTAAAATCAAGGATATTGAGGGATGCCAAATATGGCATCGGGGGTGGTGGTGGAGGATTAGTTCTATCCATGGTGTGAGAATGTTGGGTACCTGACCCTTGAGGGGGGTTTGGTGGGGTTGTACTTCTTCCTTGAGAAGAAGTTTTCTCCCCACCTCCTTGTGAAGGAGATATGGTGGATGGTTTTCCTTGGGAATAGTAAAGTGGAACCAAGTAAATCTTATCCCAAAATAGTAGCACTCACATGGGTGTGAGATGGTTGAGCCGGTGAGTTGGAAAGACTAGGAACTCCTCCTAGGATAGGAGGGATATTTTGCAAGTTTCTGTAACGAAAAGGATTCTATGGGTCCCCTATGATGTCCGACTAACAAAGTGAATGTGTGCAAAAGGTGATGATAGAAATAAATGAACAAGAGACTTGTATAATTTGGAACTTCACAATATATCTCACAATCACATATAGTCAAATGAGTATCATACTTAAATCAATTGAAAAGAAGCATAAATGTGGGTAGGTGTATTTTTTCTGCATGGGAGAACAAAGAAAACAAATGCTCGTGTCCTAAATAGATGTAAAGTCCTTCCTCTCAAATAGAATTGGACCTTTGAATAGTACTCAACAGTGGGGTCTGAAGCCACCAGAAGAGGAACTAGTGAAGGATGAAACAATCAGTTATAATGGGGGGTAGAGGGTGCATATCCCGAAAGAGCTGGCGATATTTCCCAATATCCATACAAAATATGATCAAGGTGCAATTGCAGCCCACACTTGCCACCTGGGTAGATGTCCTAAAATTTGGCCACTAGGTACCTTGGTCAAAGTGCGACATTTAGATTTTTGGCCTCAGAAATGGGTCACGGGATGGATCCCTTCCAAGAGTTGGGTGGCTCAGGGGGGGATGCACATAACAACCAGACCTCGGGCTTCGACCCTTCACGGGTATCTCCCTACCTTATGGTGTTAGGAACACTTGACTCAGAGGATTTTAAAATTCCCTATTTGTCAACTTATAATGTTTGAAAATGTGAGAACCAAATAATGGGGGGTTATTTGGATGCCTACCCCCAAGATCCTACCTAGACTAAAAAATTATTTTGGCACCTCCTATGGAGGAAAAATTAGTGAGTTTTTTAGAAAAAAATTAGATGTGGTTGGTTGAGATATTGGGGGTGTGAACCAATCTCATTTGAATTAACCAATCTCATTTGAATTAAGTGGGTGTGGATAATTTCTTCAAGAAATAATGAGACGTTTTAGAATCCCTTTGGAGGAAACCTACTTCAACCTCCACAATTCAAGATGAAATTATGTGAGTGAGGAGTGACTTTGTGTGTGAGAAAGTGAACAAATGTGCCAAATTTTAATAATTTAGGTGTCAATTTGCAACATGTAGACTTCCTGTGGTCCTTACAAATCTTGATTACCTATCTTGCTAGATGTCATTGGTACAACCTTGAAAAGTTTTAAAATCCCTAAAGAAATAGCATGTGGACATATGGGTCCTTACCGATACTTTAAACTCCCTAATGTGATTTAATCTAAGAAGTCTTTGAAAAACTATCCTAGCTTGAAAGCATGTGGGCATGTATGGGCCCGTTACTTTGATCTTTAAACTCCCCTAGTGATGTAAACTAAGAAAGTGATTTCAAAAACTATCCTAATTTTGCAACATGTGGGCTTGTATGGTCCCTTAAAAATTTAATATGTTTTGAAAAGAAACTAAGAGGATCCCTAGGGGGGCTTTGTCCTCTCCTAAATATTTTGTTAAGGGAGATGAAATGTCCCCTTAAACAACTTTCTGATTATCAATATCGCCCTATGGTGTGAGAGAAGAGCATACTCAATGATTAAAGATTGATTTTTGGTCCCAATGCAAGTGTTTTTATATGTGATAGTAAAGAATCTCAACTTAACTTTTATAATCAAAACAATCCATCCATGTGAAAACCAAAGCAAAAGAAGAGAAATGTGGTTCTTTTTAACCCCCTAAGTGCCTATGTTTTGACTAACCTTTCATGTGGGAAAGGAATCTAAGTGTAGTGCATTTAAAAATTGCATAAAAGAAAAATTTTGAAGGCTAGGGGCCTTCAAATCATCACAAACAATCTTACAATTTTGGAATTCTGTACAGATGTGCGGGTTACAATTCAGACAGAGGCATAGTGGGCACACAATGAGCAGAGAACTGAATACCGTTTGGTGCATTGTGCGTAGAATGTGCAGAGAACATGAGTGTTGTGAGCACACAATTATTAGAATGTGAGTATGTGGGCTGGAACACCCACGCACATTCTAATACACATCGCGGGGGGAGGGGGGGGGGATTTTAAGTGGAATTATCTTCCTCTAGATCCAAAATTAGCTCTTGAAAGGTAAGGCTAGGCCGGTTATGATCCTTGCAAGGGAAATGGGTGAAAAATAAGTGCTCAAACAACCCAAATAGGGAGGAAATTGATACCTTATCCCCAATATGGTTGCCAATCTGTTGTTTTCGTTTCGTCACTTGGGTGAGAAAAACAAGGGAAATTACAAGTCTAGTTGGGCCTTCTAGACAAGACAGAGGTTAGTGTATGAATTAAACAATCCAAGCACATGAAATAAACAAAAAACTAAACTAAAAACAACTATGTAAATAAAACTAAACTGCATAAGAAAATTTGAACCAAAATCAATCAACCAAATGACCAAAATTATGCCACCAATGGATAACTATATTAGTTGGCAAAAACCATAGAGAAAGGAGGACTTATGGATCCCCTCTTCCTCTTTGGGAGGGCTCTTGAGTCCCCTATTTGAGAGATATTCTTACAATAATAAACAAGAAAGAAAATGGTGAAGAAATCCAAGCCTATTCCCTCAAGAGGTGAGTGGAATATCTTATTGAGATGTGGCTAGAATACTCCAAGAAGAAAAGAGGTTTCTTGAAGGAGAATAGAGGCAACATAACAATACTATGAGAATCTTAAGTTCTTAGTGCACCCATGGCCTCCATTTATAGCATGTCTTTGAGTCAATATCCAACTGGTTCTTAGTGTGGACAAGGGTCCCTTTAGGGAACCCTTAGGTATTTGACCAACCCCCCATTCAGATTCAACTCGGATTTGAGGGTCAAATCAAGTTGGGAGCTGGTATAGAAGTGGGTGAGGGGCTGAAAAGAACCATAAATGCATCATTCATAGGAGTGCGCGGATTTTCTTGTACACAGCCGCGCATATGGCACATTATGTGCTCTACGAACTTCTTTGGCCCACGCACTATGTGCATGCTTCCTTTAGTAGTTTTTTCCTCTTGGAAATGCGTTTTTGGTGCTGCAGGTGAACTAATAGGTGTTTGGAGATGATGTATTCTTGTAACCATTTTCATGCAATGTTACAGACAGAATTTTAGTGATAATAGTCATGACAAGGAATAAAACAACTTGTGACAAATATCATTGCAAGTACCCATTGAATCACATTTAGACATTATGAATATCTATCACGAACAATAATTAGGTCAATGCATGGAACAAGAGTCCCTTTCCCTTAGTATAAATGGTCTCCATTGCATTGGAAGTAGAAATTTTTTCTCTATAGGAAATGGAGGTTAATGCTGATGCATAAAATTTTAGTGTGTTATCCACAATGCAATTTTTTTTTTCACTTGCTTAAATGTGAAATACTTGGACTATGGAAGGGACTAACTTGATTTGACAATGTAGAATATTTATATAGATTTGTGTATGTGTGTCGAGTCATTTGATCTATGGAATACTTATTTGGGACCTATTTCATTGGATTCCCCGTTTCTCCCTGATCACAATCATACCCTTCATTTTTAATCCTTTTTGTTTCAGTGGACCTGACCCCTTCCTAGTTTCCCTATTTTTCCACCTATCCCATTATAGTCCCCTTCAAGCATTGATCATCGTGGTACCTATCACTTCTAAGTATTTTTTTTTTGTGGTCCCACCCACCCATATTTTTCCTTACTTGGATTTCCCCTCTGCAAATGGCCACCACTCACAAGCAATATCTCCAAACTTCCATCAATCAAGCCCATGTCTCCATCGAACATCTCAGATCTTAGATGGATTCCACCAATTCCCACATTGACAACTTGGAATCCAACCTCACAACCCAATTGACCTCCCTCCAGGAAGCTAATCAATGTGCTAAAGAGGCCCAACAATTTGTTTTTCCATAGAACAAAAAACCCCCTTTTGTTCCTCGCCCTTGACCCTCTAATCCTAACCCCCTCTATTACTCCCCTCAAGGTCCAGAAAATAACTAGGGCTTAAATGGCTGAATGCCAACCGAAGGGTATTTTCCATAATTGTGATGAACAATATTTTCTGGGGCACAAGTGTAAGGAACAAAAACTATTTATAGCCATCTCCGAAGATGTTCTTGAAGAGGATGTGACAGTTCCCCTTGTTGAAGAACCCTCCCTTCCTGTTATCACATAAATTTGTAAAGGGGACGAGGGGTTGTTTTCCTAAGAATTTGGTCCCTTGGTGAAGAAACAAAATAAAATGGGCAAAAAACCCACAATTTGGCTTATATCTTAAGTCAGAGGAGTGATGAGATGTTTTGGCGTGACATGATAAGACGCGTACAAATCCAGGCGGTCAAGAGATAAGCGACCCAAATCGACAGTCGATGGCCATATCGGGGCCTCAACATGCACACATGATAAAAAGTATAGAGTGGGCCAGGAAAAACAACCATGGTTTGTAAAGGTGCTACGTGTCAGCCAAACATACACATCGGGCCCAAAAGTGGGGAGGTTCCAAACCACTTTTCATAGCCCCGATATGCGCATGTGAAAATAATGTCCTATCCTGGGCTGACAAGTGGCCTCTCCTCATCACTTCTTCTCCCTCCATCTGTTTTCCACTCACTGTCCCTCCGGTACCTATCCCTTTCTCATCTTCCGCCACCTGTGCCCCCTCGCTCCACATCACCTCCATCCCATTACACCTTAGCTCCCACTTGTGTGGCTCCCATGCTATCCTCAGTCTCCTCGTCCATCCAAAGCTATCCACCTGGTCATTCCTCGCCCACTACTCCACGCCAAGTGTGCCCATCGCTTCATCAACATCCATGTCTTCCATCAGGCTTCCCCGTAAACATCCAGCTTAGACCCAGATGACGAATGATGAGGTTGCCATGTCTTATAGGTGCAGAGTTGACTTGAGCCTTCCCTGATCCCAATGAAGCAGTTATGAAGGTGGTTTTCGTTGGTTGAACGTCATTTCTTCCATAAGTAGAAAGTGCACGAAAGAACCACCAGTTAGTCAGCTCATCACCGGGATCGCCAGTTAGTCAGCTCATCAGCAGGACCATTCTAAAGTCCATTTGTGTCTGATCGAGGTTCACGTCTGGCTAGAGACTGTATGCATAGTCCGAAAGGAAGCATGCACATGAAATTCCTTCAATGCAACTTCTCTATTTTGCTTCTTTGATTTTTTTTTTTGAGTATAAATACTCAATTTTGATATTTTTGTAAGGGTCAATGGTTGAGCTAGGCTCTTGTATTGTAAAGTTTTGATGAAGCACTAGTTCCTCCGGTTATGCATTTGTATCTGAGACTGATTGTTTAATGAAAACCAACTTCTTTCCATTTCTTTGTAAACATTGTGTTAAGATACTCAAAATTGGAGGATCCAGTCGAGGGTTGTGATGTAGGTTTGATCACTGCAATATTTTCACCAGTTTTAATCAGTTTCCCATGTTATCTTTTCCCCCTCTTATACTGAGTATCTTGGAATTGGAGGATCCAGTCGGGCTATTACAGTAGCATTGTGATGTAGGTTTGATCATCGTGTTGTTGTAACTGTGTCGTTAGACATATCTTAGTGTCTGAAGCTTTGGGTCCAAGCGGATCATGTTCTTGAAGCTTTGGGTCCAAGAGGATCATGTTGGAAGACCGGATGTCCACAGTAGGCCCTCACATATCCTTTCTAGTTCTTCCCCCTATTCACCCTTTATTGCAACCTACTGACTGAAGTTAGATCAAGACCTCATTTGCCTTAGATGTACCAACCCAGTTTTCTGAGTTAAAGCAATATAATATTGAGACTGCATCCATTAGACAACCCTTTAAAACTATTTATTGTGACATACATACATAAAAATTGAGAAAATAGTGCATGAATTTCTCCAAGCGGGTGTTATTCACCCCAATACCAGCCCCTATTCTTCCCCTATGGTCATGGTACTTAATAAATAAGGTACTTGGCGCATGTGTCCCGACTTTTGTACCCTTAATAAGATCACCATCAAGGAAAAGTTTCCCATTCTTTTCATTGATGATCTCTTGGATAAGCTAAGTGGTTCTCAATAATTCTGATCCATATGGATATCGGTGGCCACCCACCTTTTCCAATTGGCTCAAAATAGTTTTCTGACAATTTTGGCAATTTACTATTTTTAGTAGTTTTAACTTCCGGGGCCATTTTGAGGGCCTAAATGAAGGTTTTTCAGGATCAAGATCCTCAATGATAGCCGAATGAATGATTGAGCCCCCAAAATGAATCTCCTCGATGATACCTTTCCAATTTTCTATCACACACCTAAAACAGATATCATATGCAAAAGTTACGACCCCGGGAAGTTGATGTACTAACTTACCCAAACGGGGCCCACATGACTTTTGGCGCTTCATCTCATAGGGTTAGGATTTTGGATGTCTAGGGTTTTTGGAATTCTTGTTTATTGTAAAAAGGCCTTCATAGCCTCATTGTAATCTTCTTCTTGTGAATGAGCACAACCGTAACATCTCTTCTCAGAGATAAGCCGCCACCATTCCAACAAGCTTGTTTCCACTGCATTTTACAGTTTCAGCTTATTTCGTTATTGAATAGAAAACCAATTTTACTGTATCTCTGTTATTTTGTGTTAAGAACCTGTTAATAATATGTATTCATTTCATTCTTCTCATAAAATCTAGATCAGTGGTATCAGAGCAGTCTGCTCCTTTTCGTCTTGATGCATGTCCCCAATGAGGTCCGAGTACAAAGAGTTGGGTCTTGAGCTTGTTTCTCTTGAGGACATAAGCTCTCACACGCACAAGTGACCTCTCATGGAAGGATAAAATAAAGATGATGGGACAGGATATCATTTCAAATGGTTTATTGAGGAAGCCCTCACGCAATAGAGGAACGAGATGATGGATAGTTTCGTGCAAATCCTTCGGTGGCTACCAACATGCGACACATCTTCTTTGAACGGAGGCACCTCCCCCTTAAATGTACAAATAAACTTTGATATTCCTATATTTGACGGTTAGATAGATGCAAATGTTGTAGACAAGTAGTTGAATCTACTAGAAGGGTATTTTTCTGTCCATAACTTTTCGAATAGAGAAAAGATTACTTTTGCGCTCCTCAAAGCCGTTCCCTATGTCAAAGATTGGTGGGAAACTTTCTGTGAGCAAAAGGAAATAGAGGAAACCTCATTATTTTCAGTCATGGCCACCTAGGAATCCTTCAGGGATGCTATTAAGGAAAAATACTACCCTGTCGAAAGTTATGATGACCTGTATACCAAATGGACCACACTGCAACAAGAAAGAGACCAAGCAGTGCCAGATTTCACAAATATCTTCCATACCTTGCGCACCAAGATGGGTATCAAAGATTCAAAGAGACATATGTTTCTCAAGTATTGTGGTGCTCTGCATAGATACATCCATACCGAAATGGAATTTCTGGACATCTCATTCTTGGGCGCAACCTACTAATATGTCGTCAAAATCGAACAGAAGCTCAAAGAAAAGACAAGGAAATTTGGGCCTCGGAACCCCTCACAACAAAAGATGGGAAAGGGTGGCCCCAACCCATAGAAAAAAGGACAGAGAAAAGATGGACAATATCAGTACAACTAGTCCAAGCCATAAGAAAAGAAGTACACCAGAAAGACAAATAAAGATACCGGGAAGTGGTGCGACTTCCATAAGAGCCCTTGGCATAACACTGTTGACTGCCTATGAATGAAGTAGTTGGTGGCCGAAGTGAAAGCCTCTGAGTCAGATGCAGACTCTGACTCTGAGCCAGAACCATAAAGGGGAGACAGATCATTGATGTGGAACCCAGTGCCACCATTGCTACCACCAAGCTTGAGCCTGATGAACAAGACGAGCCCGAATAAGGAGAGTGCCTCTTCCATTCACAGATGTGGGTAAAAGGCACCCCACTACACTTCATCATTGATAGCAGTAGCCAGAAGAACCTCATCTCAGTAGAGGTCATCAAGCGTCTCGACCTGCCAACAACGCCACACGCACAACCCTACACCATTGGATGGCTCCTCCAAGGAAGCGATGTCCACGTCAGCCAACAGTGCCGACTGTCGTACAACATCAAGCCCTTCAAAGATGAGGTATTATGTGATGTTGCTCCTCTCAAAGTTTGTGATGTTCTTTTGGGACAACCTTATTTATTGAAACATCATGCTGTATATGAGTCTAGGCCTTGTAGTTTTATTATTACTTTGAACAGGAAATTTTACAGGATACCCGAGGCAGTCCCACCTAGTGCTATTTCCTTGATCTCTTCTAAGAAATGCAGGAAGGTCATCTCTCAGATGGGGAAGTTTGTGTTCTTTGCGATTCGCTCTCAGAATAAGAAAAAGATCACAGCCACATCCAGGGTCTCTGTGGCCAACCTCTCCACACAACAAAAGAAAGTAGATAAGGTCATGGAAGAATACTCAGATATCTTCTCCTCACTTACAGGGGTACCTCTGCACTGCCAGGTCAAGCACCCCATCGATCTGACCCCCGGTGCACCGATTCCCAATGGGCTAGTCTATCATCGCTCTTTGTTAAAGAATGAGGAGATCAAGCGATAGATCCAAGAACTTCTCCACAAGGAGAACATACATCCCAGATCATCACCTTGCGGGAGCCCAATCATGCTGGTATAGAAGAAATATGGAAGCTGGTGACTCTATATTGATTATAAAGATCTGAATAAAATCATAGTCAGAAACCGGTACCTGATTCCTCAAATCGACGACCTCCTTGGCAACTCACGGGGGAAAAATACTTCATCAAGATTTATCTGAAGTCTGGCTACCACCAGGTCCCGATAGAATAGACAGATGTATGGAAGTCTGCCTTCAAGTCAAAGGAAGGCCGTTTTGAATGGTTTCTCATGCCTTTAAGTTTGAAAAATGCTCCAGCCACTTTCATGAGGATGATGGACGATATCCTGCAACCATTCAACGATACTTTTGTAGTGGTGTATCTGGATTACATTCTAATTTACAACAAGAATTGGGCCGAACACTTGCAGCATATTCAACAGGTTTTGCACACCCTATAGCAGCACAAGCTATACGCCAACTTGGAAAAATGATCCTTCGGCATGGACAGGGTCCATTACTTGAGATACATAATTGATCAACATGGCATACATGTGGATCCATCCAATATCCAAGTCATCCGTGATTAACCAGGCCCAACAACACTCACTGAGCTTCAGAGCTTCTAAGGACTTGCCAATTTCTACCATAGGTTTGTGTTGGGATTCTTCCATATTGCATGGGCCCTCAACCAAATAAACAGGGGTGGTGGTAAGGTGAAATTTGCGTGGGGCCAGTCCCAACAACAAGCGTTTGATGATTTGAAGCAGCACTTGTGCTCATCCCTAGTACTTTCACTACCAGACCTACAAAATTCCTTTGAAATCGAGACAGATGCTTCAGACTATGTTGTGGGTGTCATTCTCACTTAGCACGACCACCTCATGGCCTATCATAGTGAGACACTGTCAGATACTGTTTGTAAGTACCCTACTTATGACAAAATGTACTCCATTGTACAAGCTTTCCGCTAGTGGAGACATTACATTCTTGTGAAGGAGACAGTCATCCACACTAATCATAAGCCACTGCAGTTCATGCATACACAGGGAAAATTACAGAATGACCACCATCTAAAGTGGTCCACATACTTGCAGCAATTCCACCTCAACATCAAGTATAAAACATGAAGCACCAATTGCGTTGTTGATTGCCTCAACAGACCTCTAGTCGTGGAACTCACCACGGTGCTAGACTCTTGCAGCCATGAGACATCTGGATGGCCCGAAATCTATGAGACAAACCCTGACTTCGCCACCACCTACGAAATGTTGGGTGAAAATGCAGTTGTCGATAATTTCCATCTTCAGGATGGGTTGTTGTGTTTTCTGGGCCATATTTGTGTTTCATCAAGTGAGCGAGCGAAGCTAATCTGTGAAGCCCACTACAGTCGGGTGGCAGGAAACTTCGGTGTCGAAAATACAGTGGTGATGCTACAAAAATATTTTTACTGGTCGAAACTTCGATAGGAGGTCAACAAGTATATCAGGTCCTGCACTGTCTGTACTATTGCCAAACCGAACACTAAGAAACAGGGCTTGTACACCGCTCTTCCTACTCCTGATAGGCCATGGGAATCCATCTCAATGGACTACATGTCAAGCCTCCTGTCCACCAAGTAGGGAAATGACTATGTTTTTGTGGTTGTTCATCGCTTTTCTAAGATGGCCATTCTGGTTGCCTGCAAAAAGAGCATCACAACAAAGGCCACTGCCAAGCTCTTCTTTGAACACGTCTGGGTACATTTTGGAATCCCACAAACCATTGTATCAGATCAAGATAGTCGATTTCTCAGCACATTCTGGTCAAGCCTCTGGTCACTACTGGACACCAAGCTCACCAAATCCATGGCCTTCCACCCCTGGACAGATGGCCAAACCGAGGTTGTCAATCAAATGATTGTGCATATCCTTTGCACGTATAATTCAAATCACTCTCGCACATGGGACGAGATCCTTCCCTATGTCCAACATAGCTACAAATGAGCCCTGCATAGCTCAACCGACCACAACCCCTTTCAGGTTGGGTTGGGATTCCAACCATTAGGTCCCATAGATGTTGCACTTCCCCTTGCAGTCACCTCGACCGAATCATCTCCTACTCCAATTGAAGCTGAAAAAGCCACCTAGTTCATTAAGCAGATCCAGTACGTCCGCCAACGGGTTCAGGATATCCTACAGAATTCCAATGACAAGTACAAAAAATGCCATGATCAACATCGGGTGCCACATAAGGTTCAGGTGGGCGACAAAGTTTGGTTGCACTTGAAGAAAGAACACCTTACAGGACCCCATCGCAAGATTATCCCACTCCATTATGGGCCATACACTATCACCAAGGCCATGGGGGATAATTCTTTTGAGCTCAACATCCCTCCCTTCCTTGGCTTGCACCCAATGTTCAACGTGGATCTCCTTCGCCCTTATTTTCCACCATTATTGGACACCTCAGAAGTAGTAGAACAACTAACACCAATAGAGCTCAACCCTGCATGCATACAACATGAATCCAATGATCAGATTGTGGACACATATATCAAGGGCACTCGACAACAAAGGATCCATCTTTATCGAGTCGTCAAAGCAGGGCAGCTCCTGCACCAAGGCAAGTGGCTCACCCGGGGCTAAATTCAGCAGAAATTTCCTCATCTAATGGGGGAACTCAACGCAATGGAGACCATTTCTTCCTAAGGATGGAGGACTGATCCAGATGGATATCTATGTCCACCAACCTTTTCCAACTGGCTCAAAACAGTTTTCTGACAATTTTGGCAATTTACTATTTTTAGCAGTTTTAACTTCTGGGGCCATTTTGAGGGCCTAAATGAAGGTTTTTCAGGATAGATCTCCTAAATTATATATGAAGGAATGATTTATCCCCAAAAATGAATCTCCTCGATGATACCTTTCAAACGGGCTATCACACGCTTAAAACAGATATCGTATGCAAAAGTTACGACCCCGGGAAGTTGATGTACTAACTTACCCAAACAGGGCCCACATGACTTTTGGCGCTTCATCTCCTAGGGTTAGGTTTTTGGATGTCTAGGGTTTTTGGCATTCTTTTTTATTGTAAAAATTCCTTTAGATACTCATTGTAAACTTCTTCTTGCGAATGCACGCAACCGTCACATCTCTTCTCAGAGATAAGCCGCCACCATTCTAGCAAGCTCGTTTCCACTGCATTTTACAGTTTCAGCTTATTTAGTTATTGAATAGAAAACTACTTTTACTGTATCTCTGTTATTTTGTGTTACGAACCTGTTAATAATCTGTATTCATTTCGTTCTGCTCATAAAATCTGGATCAACTTCAATAAACTTGATCTACATTTTGGCTACTACCAGATATGTATGGAAGAAGATGACATACCCAAGACTGCCTTTCGAACTCATGAGGGTCACCATGATTTTTTGGTCATGCCCTTTTGCCTGTGTAATGCCCCCTCCACCTTCCAAAGCATCATGAATCATGTCTTCCGTCCTTTTCTCCGTCATTTTGTCTTAGTTTTCTTTGATGATATTCTCATCTATAGTAAAAATTGGCAATCTCATCTTTCCCATGTGAATAAAATTCTACATCTACTCTCACAACACCAATTTTTCCTCAAACAATCTATATGTCCTTTTGGCACCTCAGAAGTCAAGTACTTGGGTCATCTTTTTGGAAAGGTTGGTGTTAGGGTGGATCCTAAAATGATTGAAGCTATGCAAGATTAAACTCACCCAAAGAATCTCAAAATCTTGCATGGATTTCTGGGTTTAATAGGTTATTATTGCAAGTTTGTTAAGAATTATGGAAATATTGTGACACCTCCCACTGCTCTCCTTGAAAACAATTCTTTCACTTGGACTCCAACAACTACTTAGGATTTTCAAACCTTGAATATGGCCATGTGCACCGCTCTAGTCCTGTCCCTTCCTGATTTCAAAAAGACCTTTGTCCTGGAATATGATGCTTCTGGGAAAGGAATTGGCACTATCCTTGTGCAAGAGGGTCAGCCTTTGGCCTTTACCAGCAAACAACTGTCAAAGAAAAAATTAGGAAAATAAATCTATGAAAAATAAATGTTGGCTATTTCACATGTCGTGGCTCTTTGGTGCCCTTATCTATTGGGGAAACGCTTCCAAATTAAGACATATCATCAAAGTCTCAAGTATTTTATGGAACAACGCCTTTCCTTCCTTGAGCAACAAAAATGGGTGACTAATCTCTTTGGATATGATTATGAGATAATTTACAAGAAAGGAAAAGACAATGTGGTTTTTGATGCACTTTTCAAAAAATATCAAGATGAAGGGTCCCTTTTTTCTCTCTCCTTCATTTTACCAGATTGGCTCCAAGATGTTCGCTAGGAATGGCTACAAGATCCCAAAAGTTCGCATCTGATACAACAATTGCAGTCCAATTCTCCAGTCTCCCTAGGGTAATCTTGGCTCAATGATGAGCTAGTATACAAAGTGTTGGACAACTGAGAGGGGGGGGTGAATAAGTTGTTACTGAGCTTAAACAATTATGATTCTTTTTTAAAACTCTTTGCAGAAACACATAATGATGATCAAAATAATGCAGAGAAATAAACACAGGCACATTCAGCATCAGTCACATATATGAGAAACACAGAGACAAATATTTTCCGAGGAAACCCATGCAGGGTAAAAACCTCTTTTCTTTTATATGATAAGTAATGGTTACATTCTTTACA
>ML818382.1:92946-104740 GCA_009831015.1 Picea engelmannii | reverse complement strand
CCCCCTCGAAGAGGATTATTATCTGAAATTATCTCTTTTTCAAGGCGTTGAGTACTTTTTCTGAGGTTTTTCTATGCTATATTGATATTTGGTTCTTAACAAACTGAAACTTAGGGTTTTATGAGGAAACCCTAATTTTTCAAACTTCAAATTTTGAAATTCTGATCCAGGGGATAGATGCGTCGAGCTGAGGTGAATAAGTTGGTGCATTCAGATTTCAAAAAATACAAATTTCCCCCTTCAAACTAGAACAATGAAATTCTAGACTGGTACTTCTAGTACTGGTTCTGGTTTCTTGGTTTTCTGGTACTTCTAGTTTTCTGGTAGTTTTGGTTTTCTGGTACCAATGAAAACTAGGGTTTCACTTTCTAGGAGTTCAATCCACAAATAATGTGTGCTCAAGGTGCAAAACTATTCACTAGGGTAGGGAGAAATTTTCTAGATGGTTTTTAGGAAAAAGTTCCACGCCAACAAAATGCCCTAATTTTCTTGTATGAAAACAATGACGCTTTTCTTTATCTAGTGAAAGATTCTCTCTTTAGTTTAGATCTGATACCATGTTAAGTTTTGAGCTATTATTATGTTTCTTTTCAATTTACTAGATAACAATAGCATAGGTAGGATCATTGAGAGAAACACAATCACAAGATACACAACATTTATCCTGGGAAACCCTCACTGGGGAGAAAACCCAACAAAAACTTATTTAATATAGATATCCAATACAATGCCAAGACAATAAACCAAACACTAGAGAATATCCTCCACTGAGAAATGCACCTCTCTCTTCCTTATTCTCCCAACTGCAGCTACCAAACTTGTGCACTTGATGAGCGAATGAGTGAGTGATCAAATGAGACATTGGATTCCTTTATTTATACAAACTGGGAGGTGTTGGAAGGGTGTCTCTTCACTGGGCAGGGCTGACTTGTCTTCTTAGTGGTTAAAACCACTTTAATTTGCCTGGGGGCTGACTTCTCAATTTGAATAATATATTTAGGGTTTGACTAATCCACAAAAGGGAATTTGGTCAATTACAATGCCCGACATGATCAATCCACAAAAGGGGATTGATCTAATGAATAATAACTCAATAATAAATATAATACTCTTTTCTTTTACAATATTTCAACAAGAGAGAATCAAAAGTGCACAAGAAATAGATGCATTTTTTAAGACTGTGACATCATACCTAAAGCAAGAGCCCACAGGGTTGAAGTACAAAGGCTATCAAATCCTTAATGATGGCCTTCTGAATTACAAGGAAGACTGTGTATTCCAACTTGTGACGACTTGAAGAGGTTCATAATGGATGAACTACAGAAAATACCATATACTGGTCATCTTGGTTATCATAAAATGATCATGGCCACTAGGAAACAATTTTCTTGGCCCAGATTGAAAAAGGACATATTTGATTACTTAGTTAAGTGTCTAGAATGTCATCATGTCAAGGCAGAGAACTAGCACCCAACAAGGTTGTTGCGGCCCCTACCAATTCTCGAATGGAAATGGGAAACCATCTCCATGGATTTCATTATAGGAACAAAACGACGCCATCATGGTAGTTGTGGAAAAACTGAGCAAGGATGCTCACTTGATACTCATCAAGTCAACTTGCAAGGAAATAGATATTTACAACATTTTCATGAAAGAGATATTTAGGCTGCATGGCATGGCTAAGGAAATTGTATCCGACATAGATACAAAATTTAATTCACACTTTTGGAAATATCTGTTTGCTGGTTTTGAATTAAAATTGCTCTTTAGTACAACCTATCACTCTCAAAATGATGGGAAGACAAAGAGGGTAAACCAAGTATTAGAAGACATGTAGAGGATGAATTTAATGCATCAACCCAAGAAGTAGGAGGACTTCTTACCACTGATAGAGTTTTCCTACAACAATGGCTATCAAGAGTCATTAAAAATGAGCCCTTTTGAAGCCCTCTATGGAAGACAATGCAACATTCCGATCAACTAGAACAAACCAGTAGACATAGTTATAATCGTGCCAAATATGATAAAGGAAATGGAACAACAAGTAATTTAGATCAAACAAAATCTCAAGATAGCCCAGGATAGACAAAAGAGCTATGCAGACATGAAAAGGACTCCTAGAGAATTCACAGCAAGGAATCATGTGTGTCTTCGAGTTAGACCCAGGAAAATCTCTTTGAGGATGGGAGATTGTGCCAAGATGGCACCTCGATATTGTGGACCCTTTAAATTTTTGGATAGAGTGGAACCAATAGCCTATCGGCTAACAATTCCTCCCACAGTGAAGGCACATAATGTTTTCCATGTTTCTTTATTAAAGAAGTATGTACATGATTCTAATCATATTGTTGAATGGTCTATGATTCAGGTGGAAACCAAGGGATAATTCCTACCAGAACCTCAATGTATAATAGACAGGAAGGAAACCCCACTTAAGAACATAACCATTTCATAGATCAAGGTGCAGTGGAAACACTTTGGCCTAGATGAGGCTACATGGGAAATGGAGGATGCCATGAAACATGCATATCCATTTTTTTTACTTTTGTACATATAGATCACATCGACAGATAGAACATCGAGGACAATGTTCCTTTAAGGGGGAAGGGATTGTAATACCCTTGTTTCCGCCAGTTTGTATATATAACTATAAACTGGACAAGAGACTATGGTGGACTACATATGTGTAAATGTTTGATTTGATGAACCTTTGTATAAAAGGGTCAATGTATGAATTGTTTGTTATTAATAGAAATTGGATATGTGTTGCACAATTGATGAAAGGGGGGAGTTTTCCAATATAGGCCATGAATTCTATGAGAGATATTGTGATGGAAACCAAGAATGGTTGATATGACCCTCACCAAACCAATACCTACTGGGTGTAATTTCTCAATAGTCCTCTGACCCATAAATGAATTACCAGTCAAGTTGGTAGTTGTAAGGCCATCCTCAAGAGTTAATGAGGATATGGGGTAGGGTAACCATATGTAAGGCTTCCAGACCTGACCATTAATTGAGGATTCAGACCCACAAAACCTTGTTGAGGAAGGAAAGAAAATAGGTAATTCATGGGGGACAGAGACAGACCTGCAAGAAAGAAGGGTAGAGAGAACAATCTTGAGAAGAGAAGAGAAGCATATTTTCGACTCTGGAGTTGAGAAAAAAGCTAAGAATCAGGCATGTTTTGGTTGTAAGAAGCCATGTGTAGGGTTTCTCTACAATCTGATAAAAGAGGTTGACGAGTGACTGAGGAAGTACTCGTGCATACCTCCTTGTTTGGAGTAGAGAAAAACTGGTTGCCAATTTCCTGTGGGAGGAGGAGAGTAGCCTCTATCCCTGACTGTTGTGGAGCAAGGAGAAAGAATCTCTCTTAGAGAATCATGGTCTAGATCGGGGGTGGTCAACAGTAAATCCATTAGGAGTGGTTGTGCCTATGGTTGGGAGGAATCTTACGCCCCTTTCAACAGTTGCTTCACATTTTTCCATTTCTAATAAGTATTATCATACTCTCTCTCTCTCTCTCTCTCTCTCTCTCTCTCTCTCTCTATATATATATATATATATATTGGATGTGATGATGGAATGTCTCTGTTTATGGTTAAGTATTTTAGTATTTGATCAATTACTAAAAATTCCCATTTTCTTCTGTAAATTGCTATGTCTATATGGTCTTTGATTTATCTCAGTTTAACTACTAGAGATTCATGGGATGTGAATCTACAAGGGATTTGGGATAGGAGTAATTAAAATGTCTAAGTGTTGCCAATCCTTTGAGTTTTCCTTAGAAGGATTGTCAAGTTTAATCTGATCTCCGAATGGCCAAGGCCATGTGGCAAGATTTCAAAACTCCAGGAGTTTGGATAATTTTGGGAGTTCGAGATATTTGGGCATAGCATAGTAAAAGAACGTACAACAATGATCACCGAACACCGAACATTCAATGACGATCGATGATTGTTGAAGCACCAAAAGCGAAGGACGTCGGTTGATGGCTGTCGAACCTCAATCGATGAATGGCCAAGGCCATGTGGTGAGATTTCAGGACTTCAGGAGTAGAAAAAGTGGGTGCTCAGTGTCGAACGCTGAACACCCCAACTAATAACACCCTAAGTAACTTCGAGAGGCCATAACTTACAGACAAGAGCTCAGATTTTAGTGTGGTGGCTATTGTTAGAAATCTCATGGTGAGAAGTAACCAATGGATATCCCAGAATTAGGATTTGAGAGAGTTAGTAAAACCGAAAATTTGATTCCCCATCCCTAGAGAGGGAATTTAGGGGTCATGTGTGTTACAAAATATGTGGAATAATGATCTACTATAGGAGCTGAAACATTCCAACCAAAGAAACCCTGTCAAAGGGAATCGATTGACTCCCCAACCACTCCTGAATTGTGCAAAAGATCAAGGAAAAAATTAATCACAATAACCTCTAAGAATTTGGAAAAGGGAGAAGAGATGTCCAATGTCCCAACCACTCCTAGGTCACATATTTATTCCACCACCAGTACATATTATGCATCCTGAATTGGTACATACGAAACCAAGGTACAATATGATGTCTCCGGGAATATCGTAATGACAGATGCCAAAAACGTGTTCATGTGTAGGTTGAAGGAATCATGCTTTCAACGCTTCAAAGAGAATCTACAGATTCTATTCTAGAATATACCCATGCACCTTCAAAAATAAATCATCCATGACATGGAGACTGAATTTGGGACATGTTGGTCAGTAAAGCAGATAAAAAAATAAATGACTCAAAATTGCAAGATATTTCGTTGCAACCAATCGAAAAATATAAAAGGAATCCCTCCCAAGCTAAGGAACAAAATAAATCCAATTGATGTAAGTGTGAAAGTATGGAAAGAGCTTGTGAAATAATATGATATAGAGGATGCACGAAGGAAGTACGGTGAGGAGAGCACACATGTATTTGAATTTTCGACACTAGATTATTTCAAATTCATTAAACAATTTTTATATTTTACTGGTACATAATTAAATTGAATTAGTGTATATTTCAAGAGAAGGTCTTGAAGACTAGGATTGCAAAATTTCATGACACACATCATAGTGGCCAAACAGGTTTAAAAGCCTTAATATGAAAATTTGTAAGTCGTGGGAATATCTGAAATGATATATTTTTTTAATTTTGTACAAAAATGTAAATGAATGGATATTAATAAATTTAACTAGTCCATATTCCATGTTTTGACAGGAGCAACAATATGACCATTATCCATCACAATTAGAATTTGAGATGATACCAAACAAAAAGTGGTCTAATTTTGTTAGATGGATGGAGAATAAGGTATCATTAGTTGACTTTCAATAACTTGGTTGGATATTTTTATGTTAATATGTCAATTTGCATTTCTTGTGTTGAGTTGTTTATTTATGTGTGGATTGAGTTCTTTTGTGCTCCCATAGGTCATATCACCCATATAAATCACCAACCTTTCACTATGATCAAGTCTTTATAAATCAATATCCAATCATGGCTTTATCAAGTCCTTTTCCAAAAACCCTAGGCCAAGAGAGAGATGCAAGACCATGTAATACATAACCCATAGACAACAAACTAGATCTATGTTGCATCTTGAAAAAGAATAGCGAGTACCTCTAGAGTGAAAGGCAAGAGTATAGTGATCCAATAATGACAAGACACAAGTATAGAGAGATTCCAAGAACAAGAAACAAGTCATAGTGAGTCTCCAAGGACATGACACCAGCCATAGAGAACCTATAAGGAAACGACACAAGTCATAGCGAGCCTCCAAGGACAAGACACATGTCATAGAAAGTCTCGAATGAGAATGACACACTAGAGTATAGTACACTAAAAATACAAAACACTCATGAAAAAATAGTTTAAGCATAGTAATTCTTCAAGTAAAGCCCATTCTTGGGTTCACTCAAAGGAATTCCAACATAATACACCAGCTCATAAGCCCATTTCTCCAACAATTGTTTCACAATATAAGGGCCATGCCACATAGGCTCGAATTTACCAGCCCCTATGTTGCACCTCTTTCGTCACCTTAGTGAGAAAAATAGAGGTTCTTGAAAGATTAGTTGGGTTTGCTAAGAAGGACAGGTACAAGGAAAAGGGTTAGAGAAAGAAATATAAAACAACAACTAAGAATTAAACAAAGAAATAAAACAACAACTAAATTAATGAACATAGGGACATAAGGACAAAAGAAACAATGAGACCCATGTCACCAATGATAAGGMTGATATTAGTGAAAGGAAACACCGAGAAGCAAGAGGACCGTGAGTCCCTTGTTCCTCCAAGTGAGGGCTCTTGGACCCCCACAAATAAGCTCTTCTTACAACTTTGAAAATGAAAATGAAAATGGTGAAAGAATTCGTTGCTAATCCACTCAAGGGGTGAGATGGATTGCCCAATGCAATGATGCAAGTATACTCTTGGAAAGGATAGAAGATTCCTCAAGAGAATAATGACAGCATAACTTTTCTATGAATTCCTTGAAAAATGAAGTGTATCCATGGCCTTTTTATAACATTCCTTTGAGGTATTGTTCAACTAGTTTGTAGTGTGTAAAGAGGCTAATTAGGGCATTTCTAGGTCTTTGACCAACCACCCAGTTGAATCTAGTCTAAATTTGAGTGTCAAATCAACTTGGAAGCTGAACCAGAAGTGGGTTGGAGGCCGACCACTCTCATAAATGCGTCGTTTCTCAGGTGCACGGCTTTTTGCGACAACAGTCGCGCATCATGAGCATGTGCATGAATTTTGCGTTTCTATTTTGCACATGTGCGCGTGCGCCCTGTGTCTTCATAGAACCCTTTAATTTTTGCACTATTTGTATAGTTTTGACCCTTTGGAAATGATTTTGTGTTAATTATGGTCCATGGGTGACCTCATAACTATTTGGCGATGCTAAATTCTTGTAACCATTTGCGGACGAAATTTTAGTGATAACAGATGCCCCCTGATGGATGAGGTTAGGAGCATACGTATAGACGAAATCCATCAATGTTTCTTCTACTGAGAGTGTTTTTGTAAGAGAGAGAGATAGTGAGATTTTCTAAAACTATCGGTTGGAGGGAGAAAGGAACCTGTAGAACCCGACCTTCCATAAGGTGCGTATAAATAAACTGTGTACAAACGAGGCGGGCATGCCCCATGCTCATGTCATGTAACTCAAAAAGGGAATGAAGTGTTGATGTAGACAAATGTAGTTCCCTTGGGGGTGGTCGTGATAAAGGCAGAAGACAATTCTATGGAGGAACATACTCTTAACAGTGGGCAACGATATCTGTGAGAAGTATCATGGATTCTGTAGGCATTGATAACCCAGCCAAGTTCAGAGGTCTTTGGTGAATATAAGAAATAACTGCAATAGTCACAAAGTAAGACCCACCGTAACATGAGAAAGTGTTGATGTCAAATGTTATGGGGGTCAACAACAACAGGGAGCAATTGTGGTTCTCCCTGTGCCGTCCGAGATCTATCATTGGATAGGTAATGAAAATCAATATATTGTCGCCCTTCTGGAAAATTGTGTTGATGTCGACAAAAGGGAGACGCGACTCCCAGAAGAAGAGGGCTTCATGAAATCTATGAGGTGAGGTTAGGAATTGGAGGAGGTACATGGTCGAAGTCAATATGTATGGAGACTCAAGACTGCCCTTGGTTGGGGGTATATGCGAAGTAGAAGTTGTCGCAACCGTTCAACTAAGTCGGGTGTCAGGGGGACAACAAGACGTGGGATAAGTTGTGCCAGAGGTGGGACAAAGTGAATAAACTCAGAGGGCAGAGGTAAGTGGCCTGTGGGATACTCAGAGGATATGGACGATGTCAATAAGGGTAGATGATAAAGAGTTCCCCAACCAAGGGTGACATGGGTTGCATTTTCCAAAAAGGGAAGAAGGTCGCCAAAGGTGACAACAAAAAGGTAATGTAAATGCTGGAAACAAAAGGCGTTTGTACAATAAATAAATAATATGGGATGAACATACAAATACAGAAACGGGTGCCGAAATGTAACATGGTTGGCCCGGGTAGGACACAATTTGCTCGGAGAACTGGTGGAGGGTGGGGGGCCCATGGGTGGGTTTCTGTATGAGGTAGGTGAAATGAAGGGAAATTTGCAGATGGACAAACTGATTGTGGATGAAATGGAGGGTTCATGATACTGTGAAGGTGTAGTCAAAAATAGGACCTTGAAGAGATAATCTGGGAGTCCGGTGGGAAAGCTAGCAAAATGAGGAGGATGAGTATGTGGCTGATTCACGACAGGATGTAAGACTATCAGGACTCCCATCCCTAAAGGTTTGAAAAAAAACATGAGTGTCAATGTGAAAAAGGGTGCTATGAATGGGACAACTCATGTGAGTAAGAGTGCTACATGGTGATAGTACCGAACATGCAAATGGAGGTGTTGGTACTGTAGAGCCGGAGAGGGGGATACTAGAGGCACATGTTAGAGGGTTTGACTGGAGATGCAAGTGAGATTCAGAGGGAATGGCTACATGCTAGTGCTGAGTATATACCTGAAGGGGTTACGTCGATGTATGATGACCAAGTACTTGCACACCTGAAAACCAAATACCCGACATGAACAATATCTGAAGAGAATCGAACATAGGAGCATTTATTTGATAATTTTGAATATGCGTATGCGTACCTAGTCGGGGTATGAAAATGGCGTCCCAGGGGCTCAGGATGAAAAGAGGCCCAAGGAATGTCGTGATGTAGATGACGGGATGTTGATCCTGTGGCTGAAGACAGATTGAGAAATGGACACCCAGAGCTCCCGGAATGGTGAGTGGAAGTTTGGTGAAAAGGCCTATATATAGCTGTAGGGCCCACATTGCCACCTCATTTGTACTTGCTGCTATAGTGACTGGATGAGAAGTATTTAGAGGAGATTTGGAGATTCTGGGAGGATGAGGCATCTGATCGAGGACCAACAAGATTTGTGTTAGTGGTTTGATCATCCTGCATAGAATTAGGGTTTCCATTTTTGGGTAGGGGCTGTACGGAGGGTCGTACAGGGCGTTTTATGGATGTGGGTCCCCATGTGTGTGGGAAATTTGGAAGTATGCATGCACAAGTGCGTGCCTGCCCACCAGATAGGCGTGCATGGGGGTATCGGTAAGGGGAACAAAGGCATGCACTATGTGCGCGCCTATTGGCTGCACAACTGCACATGTGTGTGCGGCTATGTGACAGGGGTGCATGAAGGCGTCCTTGTATGCTGAGTAGGCACGCACTCATGCATGCTTGAAGGATGGAAATGCGTGCCTATGGATTGGACAGGCATGCATACGTGTGTGCCTGTGGAGTGAACAGGTGTGCATGTGTGCGCGCCTGTGGTTTAAACAACCGCGCCTTGGAGGCAAGGTTGATGGGTGTAAAAATTATCTTTTTAATATTGTTTATGGTCCATTTGGCTGACTTAGGATTGTTTTATGTGGCTGTAGGTGAGCATTTTTCACGATGCCCGTTGGTTGGCAAGAGTGGGATTGGTCCCAGCTGAGAGATGCTGTGGCAATTGAGGATCTAGGGGTACGTGCTACTTTGGCAGCCTGTGGGCTGCTGAAGTTCTTTGAGTGCTCATTGATATGGGCGCAGGAGTATCTCCTGCAGTTCCTTATCCGGATGTGGAGTCCGAACCTGCATTGTTTCATAGTGCAGGGAGAGCATATTACTTTAATTGTGGTGGAGGACATATATTTTTTTACTGGGCTCCTGTTTCGGGGAATGCTCCTACCGGTGGAGCCAGTGCTACCTAGGGATGTGGCGCTAGTGACAGTGGGCCAGAGGTTCTATTCGGGGGTGAAATTTATGTTGGTCACTATTGTGAGCATTGGGGCGATGGATTCTTTAGCGCATTGTTGTATAGCAGTGATGATTGTGAGAGTGTATGGGTCCCTTGCGATGCAGCGGATCAATGGCGGTCAGTTGTGTGTGATGGAGAGGGTACTGGCCGGTGAGAACTTCACCTGGGGGCTTACGCTGCATGCCAGGATGGTAGGGAAGTTGGACCACTGTCGGTCCACGGATACAGGAGAGTTTGCCTTTGGATCCATCCTAGTGGCTTGGTTTTTGGAGAGGGTGCCTATGTTGCACCCTAGGATTTTATTGGGTGTGCCTGGGGCACGAGAGCCGCGACTAAAGCGGTGGTCGACTATTTTGCTTCTCCATGGTGGTGGCGAGGGTGACCACTTCTTCACAGCTGAGGCAACGTAGGTGTGGTGACAGATGTTGCAGGTGATATTGCAGTTCCCCTATGCTGGTGTTGACTTTCGAGAGGATCCGGACATGGTGTTACCTCCAGGGCAGGTTTTTGACCATCAAGGTATGTTGATGAGTTTTAGATATATGTTTTTTGAGATAGCATGACATATGTATATGATATAGATGTTGATACTATATGTTTCTTGTTTGTATGTGCAAATGTGGCACCTCGCGGGCATGAGGTGGAGTTGCTGAGGGCGTCGACTCGCCAGGAGCCGGAGAGACCGCCACGGGGAGGGCCGCATATAGGAGAGAGACGTTGGCGTGAGGATGTTGGGGCAAGACTAGCTAATACTGAGAGAGAAGTGAGGAGATGCTAGTTTGATGACCCAGGTTCGGGGCCATCACATGCTCCTCCAGTGGATGCCAGAGCAAATTTTGAGGACATACGTCGTTTCCTGGAGGCGGTGCTACAGGGCATGCCTGAGGGCATGTGGTCACGTATCTAGGATGAGGGTATCCTAGAGAAGTGTGTGGGGATTCCGCTGCCATGGAGGGCCGTGGCATGACGAGCAACAGTAGCAGGTGCTACTATGACCGGACGGTTACCTCTTAGTCAGGAGGGACCAGTAGTGGGTGGGGGACCACCACCTGAGGGAGGGGTAGGAGGTGGTGCTCTAGAGGCACCTTGAGTGGTGCTCTATGTATTTTTGTATATAGTCCGGTGAGCCCATTTTGTACCGAGGTGCTTCATTAGCCTTCGGATACTTGTATTTTTGTATGTAAACATTTGGATGGCACTGTGGACCATTTTATATATACATGAGTATACATTTTCAGATCTATGTGGTGTTTACATGTGTTTTGTTAATGTGTTTATGATGTCTAATCTATATATGATGTGACAGGTTGTTGATATGTTTATGTATGTGTAGAGGTATCTTGATGTGATATATGTCAGTCTAACACAATATTAGCTAAATTATCTGTAATTTGATTCAATTGTCTTGGAATATGTGTAAATGTAATGGAATCAAAATGTTGAGATAAAAGTCTAACCTGCAGGTATTTGTGAAAGAGGCAAGGATCGCGTACGCGGTACACATTGTTGAGCTGGAGAATGACTAGTTGAGAGTCGAGAAATATGATAAGGTGAAGAATACGATGATGTTGGGCATCGGCCAGGAGGCCAATGACGACAGTGTATTCAACTTGGTTGTTGGTCACTGAACCCAAACATATGCCGCTCGAATGGAGCATTTCATGTGAGGGGGTGTAGAGAGCCCAAGCGATCGAAGCGAGATTTTGTGTCCAATGGATGGCGTCGTTTTCGTAACTGATGTGGTAGGCCGGTGGAGGAAGCATCTGTCAATAGAAAAAATGATAGTTTAGACGTGAGGGATGGACAAAAGATTAAAAACACTATAAAAGAAATAACCTAAAGTAGAATGACTACGTTTAAGCATAAAATTTCTTTAAGTATAACCCGTTGACGGGTTCTTTGAGAGAGAGGCCTTCGGGAGAGGTCAGGATGTATGCGCCTTTGGTGAGGCAATGTTGGATAATGTATGGGCCAT
>ML818382.1:15643-63974 GCA_009831015.1 Picea engelmannii | reverse complement strand
GGATTGTGCCTTGTTTCTTCGTAACTGGGACAAGATTAGACACCCAATCAGTCAAAGCCACAAGATATACAATACTGACTTTAAGAATTTTTTCAACTTTGAGTTTAATAACAACAACTTTGCATGGATGTACTGGGCGAAGTCTTTGTTGAATAGGTTTAGCATCTGGGTAAGTATTAATCGCATGTACAGTAATATCAGGATCAATGCCTGACATCTCTTCATAACTCCATGAAAAAATGTCACAAAATTCTTGGAAAAGAGCTTTATAAATCTGGACCTCATTGGCAGAACATGAGGCACCGATGTGAACATTTTCCACGACACCAGTTTTAATCGAAATATCTAAAGGGATGGTGGGTGAACTATTACTCAAGTTTCCTTCATACAAAACATCGTGTATTGGTTCAGAAACAAGATAAAAATTAACAACAGTAGACAGATTTGAGATCCGTTGATAACTCTCTTTAGTCTTGGGTTCCAGGAAGAGAATAGAATGATGATGCCCATAGGTCCATGGGGTATCTTCCATAGACATGATTGTCATAATCATTTCATCGGTGTGAAAGACTATGTGAAATGGATCTGGAGACATATATAAGAGAGAATGGGGAGAGGGTTGCCGATTGAATAGCTTGATAAGACAATTCTACTGGACTTATAGGCATTTTTTCATCGTAACAAAGAAAATCATCAAATCTAGGTACTATCCAAGGGTCATAAGAATCGGGGATTTAACCAACAGTGGTTGATATCATGTTAATTGAGGTGACAAAATGAGTAGGAATATCAGGTGGTGGAATGGGGAACATACCCATTAACGATGAAAATTTTAAGAGACCCACACCGACATTCACATAAATGAGAGGTGTTTTCCCAATGAAAGGTACATTACTAGTACAAGAATCGAAATTAAATAAGGCAAGTTGATCGACGGTAAAAACAATTCCTTTGTGAGGGACACGTATAACAGAGAAAAGAGTAGAAAATACTACATGCATGGAATCAATCAAACTATGGACAAGTAGAAGGTTGTAATCGAGAGGTGCATCAAAGGACTCAACCTGAACATGAGCCACTTTGCCTTCTAATGTAATAGATAAGATAGGAAGAACATCATAAGGTTGAAATCCTATACCATTAAATGCTTTAATAGCATTGTGTGACTTGGTAAGGTTAGGAGAGCCAATGGCCTTCCAACAACTGACAGACATGACGCAAGTCAAGGCTCCTTCATCAATAACGGTTCGGAAAATATTCTTATTTTCCACAATAAATTGTATCTGAAACACTAATTGAGGAGGAAGCCTTGGAATATTATATTCCAAGTAAAATATTATCAAGTTCGTATCAGTAGGATGAATTCCACCAATAGTCTTTAATAGTGCCTTTTGTTGCATAGGACAACTTTGAAGGACTTCAAGAGCTGACATCGCAGAAGGTGCTTGCACAAGATATTCTACAATACTGTGAGGATTAAACGACGACTTACGAACAATGCCCCTAGGAAGAGGAAGAAGAATTGTTTCTAGAACCAGTCTTTTGAGATGAAGAGAACTGTTGGGAGGTGAAATTGATGGAGGAGGTTGAGCCAACGAAGGTGGTGAATCATCAACTTTCTCTTTCGAAGGTGAATAATCTTTGGCTCGAGTAGCGATTGCAAATTCGTTCTTCTTGGAGTCACCAGTACACATAAGTACATAAGATGTGGTAGAGGGAGAAGGTTGGTCATGAATGACCAGTTGGGCCTGGTGCTGAGAAGAAAAAGGTTTTGAAAAAATGATGGGTGTAGGAGGTGTCCCGGTCCCTTGCAGGAACTTAGTAACCTCAACACTTCGTCGAAAATCTTTCATATAATGATCCTCACCATAGATAAGACAAGGATAACAAGGTTTACGCTTTTCTTTGTCATCAAAATAATGACTTTTGGGTTTATCGTATTTTTGATTATTATGGTTTTCCTCGTTATTCTTTCCCTTCCCTTTCTTTTTATTTAGATTTTTACCAGTAGGTGTAGATTGTACCGAATTAACTTCAAAATTTTTAGTGGGAGAAGGAGTTGGAGGAGAATTATTTTGTACATTAGAAATATTAGACTTGGGATTGGTATGAATGGCTTGTTTAGTCTGAGTCTCAGTGTGGAAGGTGTCGATCACACCATTAGTAGCATGAGAAGCTACTAGAGGTCTTTTGGATGGATTTGTAGACCGACGAGGAGCATCAAGAATCAAGTCATATAGTGTGATCGATTGTGAATAAATGAGATCCAAGTATTGATCATGATTAATCGCCTGCTCTTCGGTGAAGACACCACCCATGGAAACATCACGGGCTATAGGACCAATGAGTGACTTTGTAAACCACTCTGCCAATAATTGATCAGGAAGGTGAACTTTGATTAAGCGTCTTCTCCTCCTCCACTCATGAATATGATCAGAAATGTGAGTGGACGAGGATTGTTTAAATGAAATCAAAATTTTGGTTCCTGTCTCGTATCAGATTGGTAGTTGGTAATGCATTAAGAAAGCTATATATAAGGAATTAAAATCATTGAATAATCCACGTGGAAATTCAATATATTACTTGGCTGCCAAACCCATCAGAGTTAATTGAAAAAGACGTAATCTAAGGGAGTCATCCATCAAAGAGTTGTATGAACACCAAAGATGGAAATTCATGACGTGATTATTTGGGTCTTCCCCTGACCAGGCATCAAAATTAGGAATGTATGATGGTAACTTGGTAGGTATGATAGATGAATAAGGAGAATGCAAGATAGTATCATTCAAAATCCTAGATAAATATGGTAAATCAAAAGTATCAAGAAATGACAACTGTCTATTCACTTGAGGAAACTGGTAATTTTGAGGAGGTAGTCCCATAGGTATACCAGTAGGGACATAAGAAATCTATATATAGTTAGGGGGTCCTGTCAAATTCAGTGGTGGAGGATTTTGATTCAAATAGCCAACTTGAGTTGGTTGAATAGGTAAGATTCCCTGGGAATGAGCATTAGACTGAAAATCTTGACCCCGAGTAGGATTCATAGAGCCTGGATATGGTTGTCTGGGATTAGGGGGTAAAAAAGAATTAACTTGAGGAGGTTCCCCCCCATGCAGTTTTTGATTTCCTTGGGAAAGGAAAATTCCAAGGTTGAGACTGTAATTCATGGATAAACTTCCCATACACTGGGTTATGACCCCCAACTTAGGGTTTCCCCCGAAATTGAGGTTGAATTCCAATAGGAATTTGAAAACCAAAAGTGACATAATGACTTGTGCCTCCAATTTGATTGGAGCTACATGGGCAGGATGATTAGATCCTCGAGGTTAATGTGGGGGAGGAATTATAGGCCCTCTGGAGAGAACCTAGGTAGGTGTAGGAACATAACTACTAGCAGCGGTATACCCAGGAGGAACAAAAATATTAAGCCCTTCGGACAGATTCTTGGTAGGATTAGCAATAGATGTATTTAGAGCGTGATACCCAGGTGGAAGTGACCAATTTGTTCTAAGAGGAAGTGGTGTTCCAATAGGATCTTAAGTGATTACTACACTTCCGACATAAATAAGTGTAGCTTGTGGGACCATGGTAGAGCTAGTGAGTTGGAGAAGAATAATTGTATGAGAACCAACCAACAACTGGTCAGAGACTGTGACAACATTACTGGTAGTTCCAGTAAAATGATATAAGGGTAATATGTAGGCAGTATAATTCACAGGCGTATGTGATGCCATAGGTTGATTAGAGGTCCTTTGGCGTTGATGACTCATTCCTAGTTATTCAAAAATATATTGTCCCAAAGAAGTTATCCAAAGAGAATGAATAGGACCGAAAGAGTTAGGATCAAAATTTCTAGCAGTAAGAATCGAAGTTCTAAATGACTCACTCTGATAGAGAGGATTGTCTACACCAGACTCTGCATGACGTCCAATAGGTTTTCCAGTATAATCTTCAGCAACAACGTCTCTTGATAAATTTATCCAGAGAAAAAGTGGATCTCGTACCACACTTAATAATGGATTTACGGGGAGTATGGATTCCTCCAATGGAGTATAACTTCCAATCTCATAGGCTACGTCGTTATTGACTTCTCCTTCAAGAGAACCCTCAGGTGAGTTAAGAAGAAAATGAGTATATTCTTACGGATCTTTCAGAGGTAACCCTTGCATCCTACGTGAACGACAAAGGGAAATGTTGGCCAAACCAAATAAAGAATGAAATAAATATATGGAAAACTAGAGAAACAAACAACACTCACTAATAAAATTTAGATACCAGGCACACAAACAAAACTTCTTCTTTCGAATTCACCAGTTGGTGATGAAATCCAACATCATGAAATCAAGACAAGAAGGGGATGGGATAAAGAGGGTGGAAACGTTATGTTGATGACTTTCTTAATGGACTTACACCTTGGTGTAAGCTCTCACACACAATTGTGGGTATACTCTTCAAGTAGTCCGAGTGAGTTTTCCAACGTCGATTCCAGGTACTGTGAAGACTTTCCCCTCCACAGTCACCTCGTGTAAAGACTCTAAAGAGATAGGCCACTAAGGTTACCAATAACGACAACGATGCCTAGGGAAGAATTCGTCAGTCTGATCCACGCGCAAGGGAAGGGTATCTAAGCCCTAAATCGACTCAAGAAGGTCCCCACAGGATTTTCTTCTCAAGTGGCCCCCAATAATACTCACAATCTCTACACTAAGACCAACAAAGCAGGGTGAGTAACTCTATCGGTCCTAATGTGACCTCATGATTGACCCTTGTGTTAGAAGGGCTTCCCAGGACAAAATATAGCAAGTAGATTTTTACTCTCCCTATCACAAGATACTATTGTGTGCTTTGATTCTTTGGAGAGTGTTCCTTACAACCTATTCCAAAGTGCTATCCTAGATAGTGTTGGTGTAGAAAAGTTCTAAAAAATAAAAGTTGCTAATACATTTTAAAATTACGTTGTATTTTAAAGGTTGTTGTTTACTCAAAAGGGAAACAAAAGTGAAACTGATGATATTTTTTACCTTGACCAATAAGATGCAAGAAGAGAGGAAATGAAAACTTTTCATTCAATGAACTCTAATTATAGTATGGATAAGGTTTATCTTTTTTCAGAATACAAAATCTACCAAGCCCAATTTCTCTATCTTTGAATGATATAGATTCCAAACAATCAAAACTAATAACTTTCCAAATTTTATCTTTTCAACAAAAATATGAATGTAAAAGTTTCTTACAAATACTACCAAAAAGAAGAATAAACTTCAGTTCTTTCGTTTCAAATTAGAACAAATATGTAATGAAGAAAAGAAGGAATGGTCTAAGAAAACTATTGCACACTCAACACTATTCCCAAATCAAACTCACAATGCAAGAAAAAAGTGAAATGATAAGAAAACCTTTTGTTGAATGCAAAAAAAAATTGTCTCTTAATCAATCAACAAACCAGAAAGTAAAAACAATCCAAAACTCAAAAGAAATCAAGGACTACTTATCAAACAAGCACCCCGACACAAAATCTTGAGATTATACCCTTGTGACAAGAAGTCAAAAAACAAAACTTGCAAAACTTGTAAAGAAGACTTTCAATCCTTGAAAATCAATAAAATCCAGGCTTAAAAGTTGTAAACCAATCATTCACCAGTGTCAAAAGTTCACCCTAGGTAGTAAAGATAAATATGGGAAAATCAAATAAATTTAACTGTCACCCAACAATTCCTACAGGAATCGTCGCAGGCAGTAGAAGAGTACAGTGCAATTCAGGTTGTCAAAAAAGCATAGTGCGACATCGTCACTCTGGTTTGTACAAGTAGAGTGCGACGACAAGGAATCATCATAGGTTATCAATAGGACACAATACGACGATCTTTGATAAAAAATAAAAAGTGGAAAATGACAAAATTTCCCAAGGAACCTTTAGGACCAGAGAGTCAAGATGGATCACCCACAGACTCAGAGAATGAATTTGATTAAAAGAAGGCAGGCTAAAAGAAAATAAGAAGCAAAAAATAAAAAAGAGGTAGTTTCCTTAGTATGGTCACCAATTTTGTTATCGGAAAAATTGGTAAGTGCGGAAACAAACTAATTCCCCTAACTTCCATAGGAAGATAGAAGAAAACAAGACAAAATACAAACTTCACCTTATACTTCATTGTCATATAGACTAGTTCAGAGAGGAATGAGTGACATACCTTTTAAATGATGCTTGATCGTCTCTAGTGTTGTCCTTGTCACTCCATCTTTGGATATGCGGGATGGCGAACCTGTTTAAGAAGCACAAACCAACAAAGAGAGAGAGAACAAAGATATATATATTCCAATGAATTCTATGTATAAGATCAAGGAGTTATACACTAAAAGCCAAGACACCTTTATAGGGAAGAAACGTATTGTTGCATTATATTAAAATGGAAAGTGGATAATACAATACATGCCTTGATGTTGCAAGATCACTTTCAATGGATATTTTCTCCGACACACAAACCTTTTCTCCAATGCCCTTGATGAAGAAGATCCACAATCTGACTTAGAGAGCTAAAGAAAAGCCATCTCAAGTATAATCTATAGTAGAACTCTTCATGCATATGCAAACCTTAGAATTTTCAACCTTAGCCTTTTCCATGAGAGATCCCTCCTTATATAGGGTGAAAGAGGGATGGATGAGGAGATTAGGATGATCCCACTAAATAAGAGAAGGGAGTAATATCCAAACTTATCAGAGGACACCTCATCTTCTATAAGATTCCCTTCTATAACATTCATGAATTTTGACTTTTCCTTTTCTTAAGCATCGTCCCACCCTATGCACAGGCAGCCTGCGATGATGCCATAGTCCATCTTTGGTGCAGAGTGGGGAGATCAAGAATCATCACACCCTAATCATAGAGCAAGATGCGATGATCTTCCTTGTCATAGTTTTTGAGGGAGGAAAAACAAACCACTTTTTTCTTGGAGAAGTCTCTTTTAATATTTTCAGGGAACATGGAAGTGAGTTAAGAACATGTCGTCAGTTGATCACTGGGGTGACCAAAATAATGTGTAACAGAATGCCCCCCAAGGTATGAAGTTGGAAACTATGACAACTGAAATACCTTGTAGAATGTGTGTGTTGAAAAAAAGGAATGCATCGATCGAGAACTTGCAAACAATCAAGCATATGCATAATAATATACCATCTTCTAAGGTAGGAATTCCCATATTCAGACTACAAGTGACTCTAATCATAAGTGTCAAGTGAGTCATGGCCACCAAACATACACTATGGATCCAAGTCATCATAGTCAAAATAACCACAAGGAATACATGGTGGATCTATGCTCTAAAAGAATTCAAATTTAGACATAGCCACGAGACACACACAGTGGATCTATGTGTCAGTACAAAGTTATGAATACTCCATCGCAACGTGTATCGATATTATGAGATCCAGGGTCTTCAATTCCATCGTCTCTAAGTATGAATATAGACATGTGATTATAGGTGTCGAAGTTGAACATGGTAGAAACCACTTGATTACCAATCATTAATGAAAACCATTAACAAGTGCGATGGAAATCACCATTGATTTCAATGACTACCAAGGTACTCTAGTACAATCTGATGAGTGTGAATGAATGAGTTGAAGTCAAACACTCGATGGGATCTTCCAATCATGGGCCAGTGATGTGAGCCCACTATTGAAAGTGAGTAAACCTACCATTGAGGCATGCAGGAACCAAGGTACCAATGTGATTTATAAGTCTTCAATAGAATTCTTGTTTAGGTTGGGCTTCTCTTGAACATATGAACGACATGAAAATTGTCTTGGCAGCATTGAATCAAAGGAGGACCCAACATATGAACTTGTAGATGGTCAAATGAGAGAAAAATGGATTTCCCAACCCGAATACAGTGATGAAGGGGGGTATCATACTTGAGAGCAACTTTACTTCCACTAACACAAATATAACGATACCTTTCTTCCCAATTTCCCTCCACCATTTCTGGGGAGTACCTATTTATTTGTACGCAAGATTGAGGATGATAACATATGCTTTTGATGTAAGCTCATCCTTTGGATGAGTCCCTCAAATTATTTTTAACGAACCCTAAGAAGGAGTGGTTCGATCCCATATGGGTATTTTGATGCTTGTTTAACGAGTCCAAAGAAAGAAAAATCAGGTTTTTTTCATGTTTAGAGAGTCTAAAAAAAACTTAAAGAGAACTGCATAAGGTCCTTTTTCGTAAATTAGTATGATGAGACCAAAAAATAGATAATCTACCACTCATCAAACGTTTTCTTCAAATACTTTTACGAGCGTGAAAAGAACAAGGTTTCTCGACTATCTTTTCGTGTTTAGGGATCTTGAAAAGATATTAAAGGATACTCCATAAGGGTTTTTTTTCGTATTACCAATGCGAGTTAGAAAAATGACAAAAGGTTACTTGATTGCATTTTCATGGTTTCACGAGTGTGATAAATAATTAAGACTCTGCTCAGAGTTTTTCCTAAAAAACCCTAAAAGCATTTGTTCATAAGAAAAAAAACACAAAACCAATAAAAAATGGTGGACCCTAGTCAAACGTCTTGTCCTTAGAAATTTTAATATGTAAAATAAAACACTTTGCAAAGTTATTAGACATTAGAGCATGGTTAAAATATAAAAAATAATTTAATTTTGCAATAAAAGATGGTAAAAAACAATAAAATAGGACAAAACAACCATTTTACCATTTCATTTGCAATTTTACCCAAATAGTGCCCCAAACCCTATTTTCCTCCCAAATTTCAAATGTCGATTCCAGAGCGCCTCGTGGATCATTTCACAAACCATCTCCGTAAAAAAGGTAATCTTCTACTTCTTTATCTTTTTATGGTTTAAAATTTTGTTTTTATTGGTTTATTGTTGAGTTTGGGTCGATTTTTGGGGGGTACTTGCGCTTTCAGATCGTCGCAGGTCCACAGTATCGTGAACTGCGATGATATGGAATCGTCGTAGGGGGCTCAAATACAGGGTGCGACGACGTCGCTATGCATGAAAGAACTGCCCTGCGACGACCATAAATCATCTTTTGAAAAGATAAAAATAACTAGGGAAACTTCCAAGAATGGATTTTTTATGATTCTAATCTTCTTTTGATGTTCCTTGGTAGGATTTCCTTGGTCAAAATACTTGAGTGTCGAGAACGAGATCATGAATAAGAAGAATATTTTGCCGGGAATGACCCAGACACAATTATGGCACTTAGGCAATGTGAATTACTCAAGTCAAAATTCAAGGCATGAGAGCCCAACTGATATTTCTAGAGTATCTGGTTCACATGTGGGATATTAGAGAATAAGCCTTCCACGTGGATGTGAATACACTCACATTGGACATAAAGGATATTTACTTTTTGATGGCTTTATCTTGCTGAGTCTCTTGAGTTTCACTCTAAGGAAGAATGGATGGAGGAGAACCCATGGATTACTATGTTGCTCACCATTGAGTGTTGGGTACAGAATAACATAGTGGCAAGGTGGCCATCAAAGATGTTCAAGATTTACCATTGTAGACCATCCTTTATACCATTACCTGGATGGTAGGGAGTGAAACTCCTCACATGGATTTGAAAAGCCATTTTTAGTATGCCATGGAGTGCATGGAATCCAGGGTCTTCAACTGGTGTGAGGGTGTCTTGAAGAACATGAAAAAGAAACTAACAAAGTGTCAAAATGGTCGGTTGAAACAGTTTGGTTACAAGTCCTTTTTGGTGTCCTTTTTATTGGAGAGGGTTCCCATCCTACATCTACATGTGGAGTGGGGTATACCTACTCCACAAGATCCATGGATGAAAAGGTGGGTGGACCTAATGGCTTGTCACGATGGTGTGCCTATCGTCAATTATGACTATGTTTTCTTCCAATGGATGAGAAATCAGCTAATCATGGTGGAGGACTATGCGTATGCTGGGATGGATTTACGTGGGGATCCTGACTGATCTCTTCCTGAGGGATCTCAATGGGGATACATAGGTAAGAAGGAAAATTTTAATTATATGATGTTTTTGATATTTTAATTATAAAAAATGTTTTTTGTGTCATCTATCCAAGACTAATCAAGTGCTCTCAATAATTCATATGTGGGGCCTTATCATCCTCTAGGATCATATCCCAGTTAGAGGTGAGGAGAGAGAGGTTCTATAGAAGAAGTGGCCACCACAGATCTCGAGGCAATTGAGCAAAACCTAGAGGGATCAACCATGAATATCCTCGATGCCACGATGGATGAACTTCCTGGGCACTGACAATGCCATACAATTGGCATATCTGCATCTATTGGTCGACTGATCTGTAGAGTGGCACAGGCAGTTGTTTGTTACAGTGAGCAACATCCTTGATGCTTTTGTACATGAAGCCTTGCACTTCAATTTTTGATATTTTGGTCCTTGGACAAAACACTTTTTGTAACTTTTATCGTTATTAATATAAAGTTCCTACCATCTTACTTGTCTTTTTCAAATGTGTGTTTATATTTATAAATATCTCAAATGTCTATCTATCACATAATTAGCCAATGCATTTGTTAATGTGTTTAGACATCTAGGAATATGTTGATATTCGATATAATCAAAATGTCTTTCCAAGAGGCAAATTCTTAATTATACCCTTAACAAAGTAGGACTTCAGATGGAATAAATGTTACTTAACTGCAACAATACTAACTGTGAATTGAGTCATACAATAAGATGACGGATTCCAAATGAAATGACACCAGTTAATAATTCGATAAATGATCTGTATTCCACGATATTATTAGTTGCATGACCAAGGAAAACACCATGTAGACCGATCAATGCATCTGTAGGTGCATAGATTTCCCATGCAACAGACACTAGGTTTTGAGTACTGGGACTAGCACCATCAGAAAATATGTTATAGGGTAGTGAAGACATTGACATCTAGAAACCAAGCACAATGCAAGGTAAGAAGCTAAAAGGAAAAACAAAAACAAAAAATCACACTAGAGTATAGTACACTAAAAATACAAAACACTCATGCAAAAATAGTTTAAGCATAGTAATTCTTCAAGTAAATCCCATTCTTGGGTTCACTCAAAGCAATTCCAACATAATACACCAGCTCATAAGCCCATTTCTCCAACAATCGTTTCACAATATAAGGGCCATGCCACATAGGCTCGAATTTACCAGCCCCTAATAAGTCACGATCTTGTTCATAGAGAAGAACTAAATCATCCTCAGAAAAAACACGTGGTTTGACATGCTTTTCATATTGAGATTTGACATGATTCTTTTGAGTTTCAATGACTAAGGTAGAATCACGATGAGTCTCGTTTAATTCCATCAAATACAAGAGATGTTCCTCTTCAGCTGAGGTGTTAGGGAGAAGTTTGACAACCAGTTTCAAATATGGGATTTTACATTGAATCAATAGAATAGCTTCAATAACATATACTAACTGGAAAGGTGTGAACCCTGTGGTAGATTTAACAGATATCTGATAGGCCCATAATGCAAGGAAGAGAATCGTGTGCTAGCTTGACTTATGAATTCCATTCATCCATCGAAGCATAGTAGTAAGAACTTTGTTAATTTCTTCAACCTAGCCATTGGCCTGTGGATAGTAAGGTGTTGATTTTTCATGTCGAACACCGAACTTTTCGGTAAGTTCAGACATCATGAAATTGTGAAAATGACTACCATGTTCAATGACGATGGCTTGAGGGAAGCCAAATCGAGTAATGATATGATTGAATATGAGAAACACTGTAGTTTTCCTGGTATTATCAAATGTAGGCATCGCCTCGGCCCATTTAGTGAAATAAAAAATTCCTACGATGATGTATCCATGCCCCGCGGCCAAATCAGGGTTACATGTCATGAAGTCAATGCCCCATTTAGAAAACAGACCAATGGAAACTACAGGGTAAAGAGGAATAGTATGAGATCAATTCTTATTGTTATATGTTTGACAAGCATGGAATTTTTGGATGACAGTAATGCAATCCTTAAATAATGAAGTCCAAAAGTAACCAGCTCGTAAGAAATTTTGGGTAGTGGCATAGCCAGACATATGACCACCACATGCTACAGAATGATAGTCATTCAAAGATTTCCCAGCTTCATCATAGGTTAATATCATTGAAAAATCGAATCAATACCACAACGGTAAAGGATATCACCAAGGATAATGTATTGACAAGATTGATACCGAATACGATGACGATCCACACTAGAAAGATTGGGCCGAAAATTTTGGGTTTGGAGATAAATGATAATGTCTCCATACCATATGTCATCATAATTTATTATAAAGAGAGACTCATCAGTCAAGGAATCCTCTGCCACAGTTTGTCTCAGTAGAGGGAAGTTCACATATCAATTTGGAAAAAACCAAAGATTTCTTTGATTTGACACGCTCAAATTCCAAATCAAACTCCTGGAGAATGACTATGCATTTGGAGTATTCCCTCCCCAACAATTGTCGAGTAAGGATGTCTTTCATAGGGTTGCAATTGAAAATGAAGGTGGTTCTGTGTAATACGATATAATGACAAAAATGTTGAACATCTTGAACAACTGCCAAGGCGAGTTTCTCCACATGCAAGTATTTGGTTTTGGTGGTCGTGAGACTCCAAATCAAATAGTAGATGACATTTTCATCATGCGAATCATCCTCTTGGACTAGAACCATAGCGATGGTAGAGTCTGAAGCAGTTAATTATAAGAAATAATATCGACTATAATCGAGTGGAAATAAGAGTGGTTTACGGGTTAAGGAAAGTTTCAAAGCTTCAAAGGTTTTATTGGCAGTGTCGTCCCATACAAAATCGTGACCCTTTTTAAGAGGTCAATTAAAATCTTTCCTTAATTGAACATAGTTGGGAATGAATCGAAGTAGAAATTTTTCCTTCCCTTAAAAACTTTGGAGTTGGCGCAATGTAGAAGGAGGAGGTAGATTGAGAATATATTCAACCTTTAGAGGGTCCACCCTAATCCCATGTGTAGAAATGATAAAACCAAGAAGACGTCCATAATCCACACAAAAAACAAATTTATGTAAATGGCTTGTAAATGTGTCGGGTGATCTTGAGGATGCAGGGAATGCACTGGTAAATCATCTAGGTAAGGTTTGCAATGTGATTAATATCACGAAAAGCATAAGACATAGTGTGCTGAAAATTTGCACCCAGATTCTTGAGACCAAAAGGTAGTTTCTAGTATGCAAAGGTTCCCCAAGGGCAGATAAAGGCAGTCTTATGTTGATCCCCAAGTAAAATATTGATTTGATTATAACCGGAGAATCCATCCATTAAACAAAAGATTTCACTCTCATCACAGATGTCAATGATCTATTCAACGAAAGGGGTTGGATAATTTTCCATGGGACAAGATTTGCTAATATCCCTATAATTTACACAAATACGGATTGTGCCTTGTTTCTTCGTAACTGGAACAAGATTAGACACCCAATTAGTCAAAGCCACAAGATACACAAAACTAACTTTATGAATTTTTTCAACTTTGAGTTTAATAACAACAACTTTGCGTGGATGTACTGGGCGAAGTCTCTGTCGAATAGGTTTAGCGTCCAGGTAAGTATTAATCACATGTACACTAATATCTGGATCAATTCCCAACATCTCTTCATAACTCCATGAAAAAATGTCACAAAATTCTTGGAAAAGAGCTTTATAAATCTGGGCCTCATCGGCAGAACATGAGGCACCGATGTGAACATTTTCCACGATGCCAGGTTTAATCGAAATATCTAAAGGGATGGTGGGTGAACTGTTACTCAAGTTTTGTTCATACAAAACATCATGTATTGGTTCAGGAACAAGATAAAAATTAACAACAGTAGACAGATTCGAGATGCGTTGATAACTCTCTATAGTCTTGGGTTCCAGGAAGAGAATAGAACGATGATGCCCATAGTCCCATGGGGTATCTTCCATAGACATGATTTTCATAATCATTTCATTGGTGTGAAAGACTATGTGAAATGGATCTCGAGACATATATAAGAGAGAATGGGGAGAGGGTTGCCGATTGAATAGCTTGATAAGACAATTCTACTGGACTTAAAGACATTTTGTCATCGTAATGAAAAAAATCATCAAATCTAGGTACTATCCAAGGGTCATAAGACTCGGGGATTTAGCCAACAGTGGTTGATATCATGTTAATTGAGGTGAAAAAACGAGTAGGAATATTAGGTGGTGGAATGGGGAACATACCCATTAACGATGAATATTTTAAGAGACCCACACCGACATTCGCATAAATGAGAGGTGTTTTCCCAATGAAAGGTACGTTACTAGTACGAGAATCAAAATTAAATAAGGCAAGTTGATCGACAGTAAAAAAAATTCTTTGGTGAGGGAAACGTATCACAAATAAAAGAGTAGAAACAACTGTATGCATGGAATCAATACAACTATAGACAAGTAGAAGGTTGTAATCAAGAGGTGCATCAAAGGCCTCAACCTCAACATGAACCACTTTGCCTTCTAATGTAATAGATAACATAGGAAGAACACTGTAAGGTTCAAATCCTATACCATTAAATGCTTTAATAGCATTGTGTGACTTGGTAAGGTTAGGAGAGCCAATGGCCTTCCAACAACTGATGGACATGACGCAAGTTGAGGCTCCTTCATCAATAACGGTTCGAAAAATGTTCTTATTTTCCACAATATATTGTATCTGAAACACTAATTGAGGAGGAAGCCTTGGAATATTATATTCCAAGTAAAATATTATCAAGTTTGTATCAGTAGGATGAATTCTACCAATAGCCTTTAATAGTGCCTTCCATTGCATAGGACAACTTTGAAGGACTTCAAGAGCCGACATCGCAAAAGGTGCTTGCACAAGATATTCTACAATACTGTGAGGATTAAACGACGACTTACGAACAATGCCCTTAGGAAGAGGAAAAATAAGTGTGTCTAGAATCGGTCTTTTGAGATGAAGAGGACTGTTGGGAGGTGAAGTTGATGGAGTAGGTTGAGCCAACGAAGGTGGTGAATCATCAACTTTCTCTTTCGAAGGTGAATAATATTTGGCTCGAGTAGCGATTGCAACTTCGTTCTTCTTGGAGTCACCAGTACACATAAGTACATAAGATGTGGTAGAGGGAGAAGGTTGGTCATGAATGACCAATTGGGCCTATTGCTGAGAAGAAAAAGGTTTTGAAAAAATGACGCGTGTAGGAGGTGTCCCGGTCCCTTGCAGGAACTTAGTAACCTCAACACGTCGTGGAAAATCTTTCATATAATGATCCTCACCATAGATAAGACAAGGATAACAAGGTTTATGATTTTATTTGTCATCAACATAATGAATTTTGGGTTTTTCATATTGTTGATTATTATGGTTTTCCTCCTTATTCTTTCCCTTCCCTTTCTTTTTATTTAGATTTTTACCGGTAGGTGTAGATTGTACCGAATTAACTTCAAAAGTTTTAGTGGGAGAAGGAGTTGGAGGAGAATTATTTTGTACATTAGAAATATTAGACTTGGGATTGGTATGACTGGCTTGTTTAGACTGAGTCTCAGCGTGTAAAGTATCGATCATGCAATCAGTAGCATGAGAAGCAACTAGAGGTGTTGGTGTTTGATTTGTAGACCAACGAGGAGCATCAAGAATCAAGTCATATAGTGTGATCGATTGTGAATAAACAAGATCCAAGTATTGAGCATGACTAATCGCCTTCTCTTCGGTGATGACACCACCCATGGAAACATCACAGACTATAGGACCAATGAGTGACTTGGTAAACCACTCGGCCAATAATTGATCAGGAAGGTGAACTTTGATTAAGCGTCTTCTCCTTCTCCACTCATGAATATGATCGGAAATGTGAGTGGACGAGGATTGTTTAAATGAACTCAAAATTTTGGTTCCTGTCTCGTATCAGATTGGTAGATGGTAATGCGTTAAGAAATCTATATATAAGGTATTAAATTTATTGAATAAGCCACGTGGCAATTCAATATACTACTTGGTTGCTGAACCCATCAGAGTTCATTGAAAAAGACGTAATCTAATGCAGTCATCCATCAAAGAGTTGTATGAACACCAAAGATGGAAATTCATGACGTGATTATTTGGGTATTCACCTGATCGGCCATCAAACTTAGGAATGTATGATGGTAACTTGGTAGGTATGACCGATGAATAAGGAGAATGCAAGATAGGATCATTCAAAATCCTAGATAAATATGGTAAATCGAAAGTAGCAAGAAACGACAACTGTCTATTCACTTGAGGAAACTGGTAATTCTAGGGAGGTAGTCCCGTAGGTATACCTGTAGGGCCATAAGAAGTCTCTAGATAGTTAGGGGGTCTTATCAAATTCAGTGGTGGAGGATTTTGATTCAAATAGCCAACTTGAGTTGGTTGATTAGGTAAGCTTCCTTGGGAAGGAGCATTAGACTGAAAATCTTGACCCCGGGTAGGATTCATAGAGCTTGGATATGGTTGTCTGGGATTAGGGGGTACAAAAGAATTAACTTGAGGAAGTTCCCCCCCAGGAAATGTTTTATTTCCTTGGGAAAGGAAAATTCCAGGGTTGAGACTGTAATCCATGGATATACTTCCCATACATTGGTTTATGACCCCTAACTTGGGGTTTCCCCCCAAATTGAGGTTGAATTCCAACAGGAATTTGAAAACTAGAAGTGACATAATGACTTGTGCCTCCAATTTGATTGGAGCTACTTGGGCCAGGACGATTAGATCCTCCAGGTTAATGTGGGGGAGGAATTATAGGCCCCCTGGAGAGAACCTAGGTAGGTGTAGGAACATAACTACTAGAAACAATATACCCAGGAGGAACAAAAATATTAGGCCCTCCGGACAGATTCTTGGTGGGATTAGCAATAGATGTATTTAGAGTGTGATATCCGGTTGGAGGTGACCAATTTGTTCTAAGAGGAAGTGGTGTTCCAATAGGATCTTAAGTGATTACTCCACTTCCGACAGAAATACGTGTAGCTTGTGGGACCATGGCAGAGCTAGTGAGCTCGAGAAGAAGAATTGTATGAGAACCAACCAACAACTGGTCTGAGACTGTGACAACATTACTGGTAGTTCCAGTAAAATGATCTAAGGGTACTATGTAGGCAGTAGAATTCACAGGAGTATGTGATGTCATAGGTTGATTAGAGGTCCTCTCGCGTAGATGACTCATTCCTAGTTATTCAAAAATATATTGTCCCGAAGAAGTTATCCAAAGAGAACGGATAGGACCAGAAGAGCTAGGATCGAAATTTCCAGCAGTATGAACTGAAGTTATAAATGAATTACTCTGAAAGAGAGGATCATCTACACCAGAATCTGTATGAGCTCCAATAGGATTTCCAGTATAATCTTCAGCAACAACGTCTCTTGATAAAGTTATCCAGAGAAAAAGTGGATCTCGTACCACAATCAATAATGGATTTAAGGGAAGTATGGATTTCTCCAATGGAGTATAACTTCCAATATCATAGGCTATGTCGTTATTGAGTTCTCCTTCAGGAGAACCCTCTGGTGAGTTAGGAAGAAAAGGAGTATATTCTTTCGGATCTTTCGGAGGTAACCCTTGCATCCTACGTGAATGACAAAGGCCAATGTTGGCCAAACCAAATAAAGAATGAAATAAATATATTTAAAACTAGATAAACAACCAACACCACTAACAAAATTTAGATACCAGGCACACAAACAAAACTTCTTATTTCGAATGCACCAGTTGGTGATGAAATCCAACGTCATGAAATCAAGAAAATAAGGGGATGGGATAAAGCGGGTGGAAATGTTACATTGATGAATTTCTTAATGGACTTACACCTTGGTGTAAGCTCCCACACAAAATTGTGGGTATACCGTTCAAGTAGTCTGAGTGAGTTTTCCAACGTCGATTTCAGGTACTGTGAAGACTTTCACCTCCACAGTCACCTCGTGTAAAGACTCTAAAGAGATAGGCCACTAAGGTTACCAATAAAGACAATGATGCCTGGGGAAGAAGTCGACAGTTTGATCGACGCGCAAGGGAAGGGTATCTAAGCCCTAAATCGACTCAAGAAGGTCCCCACAAGATTTTCTTTTGAGGTGGCCCCCAATAATACTCGCAATCTCTACACTAAGACCAACAAAGCAGGGTGAGTAACTCTGTCGGTCCTAATGCGACCTCATGATTGACCCTTGTGTTAGAAGGGCTTCCCATGACAAAATATAGAAAGTAGATTTGTACTCTCCCTATCACAAGATACTATTGTGTGTTTTGATTCTTTGGAGAGTGTTCCTTACAACCTATTCCAAAGCACTATCCTAGATAATGTTGGTGTAGAAAAGTTCTAAAAAATAAAAGTTGCTAATAGATTTTAAAATTACGTTGTATTTTAAAGGCTGCTGTTTACTCAAAAGGGAAACAAAAGTGAAACTGATGATATTTTTTACCTTGACCAATAAGATGCAAGAAGAGATGAAATGCAAACGTTTCATTCAATGAACTCTAATTACAGTATGGATAAGGTTTATCTTTTTTCAGAATACAAAATCTACCAAGCACAATTTTTCTATCTTTGAATGATAGAGATTCCAATCAATCAAAACTAATAACTTTCCAAATTTTATCTTTTCAACAAATATATGAATGTAAAATTTTCTTACAAAGACTACCAAAAAGAAGAATAAACATCAGTTCCTTCGTTTTCAAATTAGAACAAATATGTAATGAAGAGAAGAAGGAATGGTCTAAGAAAACTATTGAACACTCAACATTATTCCCAAATCAGACTCACAATGCAAGAAAAAAGTGAAATGATAAGAAAACCTTTTGTTGAATGAAAAAAAAAATTGTCTCTTAATCAATCAACAATCTAGAAAGTAAAAACAATCCAAAACTCAAAAGAAATCAAGGACTACTTATCAAACAAGCACCCAGGAACAAAATCTTGAGATTATGCCCTTGTGACAAGAAGTCAAGAAACAAAACTTGAAAAACTTGTAAAGAATACTTTCAATCCTTGAAAATCAATAAAATCTAGGCTTGAAAGTTGTAAACCAATCATTCACTAGTGTCAAAAGTTCACCCTAGGCAGTAAAGAAAACTATGGGCAAATAAAAGAAATTTAACTGTCACCCAACAATTCGTACAGGAATCGTCGCAGGTTGCAGAAGAGTACAGTGCAATTCAAGTTGTCAACAAAGCCTACTGCAACATCGTCACACTGGTTTGTACAAGTAGAGTGCGACGACAAGGAATCGTAGTAGGTTATCAATAGGACACAGTGCGATGATCTCTCATAAAAAATAAAAAGGGGAAAATGACGAAATTTCGCAAGGAACCTTCAGGACCAGAGAGTCAAGATCGATCACCCACAGACTCAGAGAATGAATTTTATTAAAAGAAGGCCGGCTAAAAGAAAATAAGAAGCAAAAAATAAAAAAGAGGTAGTTTCCTCAGTATGGTCGCCAATTTTTTTATCGGAAAAATTGGTAAGTGCGGAAACAAACTAATCTCCCTAACTTCCACAAGAAGCTAGAACAAAACAAGACAGAATACAAACTTCACCTTATACTTCATTGTCATATAGACTAGTTCAGAGAGGAATGAGTGACATACCTTTTAAATGACGCTTGATCCTCTCTAGTGTCGTCCTTGTCACTCCATCTTTGGATATGCGGGATGGCGAACCTATTTGAGAAGCAAAAACCAACAAAGAGAGAGAGAACAAAGATATATATATTCCAATGAATTCTATGTATAAGATCAAGGAGTTATACAATAAAATCTGAGACACCTTTATAGGGAAGAAATGTATTGTTGCATTATATTAAAATGGAAAGTGGAGAATGCAATACATGCCTTGATGTTGCAAGATCCCTTTCAATGGATATTTTCTCCGACACACAAACCTTTTCTCCAATGTCCTTGATGAAGAAGATCCACAATCTGACTTAGAGAGCTAAAGAAAATCCATCTCAAGTATAATCTATAGTAGAACTTTTCATGCATATGCAAACCTTAGAATTTTCAAACTTAGCCTTTTCCATGAGAGATCCCTCCTTATATAGGGTGAAAGAGGGATGGATGAGGAGATTAGGATGATCCCACTAAATAAGAGAAGGGAGTAATATCCAAACTGATCAGAGGCCACCTCATCTTCTATAAGATTCCCTTCTATAACATTCATGAATTTTGACTTTTCCTTTTCTTAAGCATCGTCCCACCCTATGCATAGGCAGCCTGGGATGACGCCATAGTCCATTTTTGGTGCAGAGTGGGGTGATCAAGCATCATCACACCCTAATCATAGAGCAAGATGCGACGATCTTCCTTGTCATAGTTTTTGAGGGAGGAAAAAGAAACCACTTTTTTCTTGGAGAAGTCTCTTTTAATATTTTCAGGGAACATGGAAGTGAGTTAAGAACATGTCATTAGTTGATCACTGGGGTGACCAAAATAATGTGTAACAGAATGCCCCCCAAGGTATGAAGTTGGAAAATATGACAACTAAAATACTTTGTAGAATGTGTGTGTTGAAAAAAATGAGTGCATCGATCGAGAACTTGCAAACAATCAAGCATATGCATAATAATATACCATCTTCTAAGGTAGGAATTCCCATATTCAGAGTACAAGTGACTCTAATCATAAGTGTCAAGTGAGTCATGGCCACCAAACATACACTATGGATCCAATTCATAATAGTCAAAATAACCACAAGGAATACATTGTGGATATATGCTCTAAAAGAATTCAAATTCAGACATAGCCATGAGACACACACAGTGGATCTATGTGTCAGTACAAAGTTATGAATACTCCATCTCTACCTGTACCGATATTATGAGATCCAGGGTCTTCAATTCCATCGTCTCTAAGTATGAATCTAGCCATGTGATTACAGGTGTCGAAGTCGAACATGGTAGAAACCACTTGATTACCGGTCACTAATGAAAACCGTTAACAAGTCTGATGGAAATCACCATTGATTTCAATGACTCCCAAGGTACTCTAGTACAATATGATGAGTGTGAATGAATGAGTTGAAGTCAAACACTTGATGGAATCTTCCAATCAGGGGCCAATGATGTGAACCCACTATTGAAAGTGAGGAAACCTACCATTGAGGCATGCAGGCACCAAGGTACCAATGTGATTTATGAGTCTTGTTTCTGGATAATGACTTGAATTCAACATGAAAAGACTCTTCATAGAAGGGCCCCTATGTATCCCCCATCAATGACACAAAATATGTAACATATTTGAGGTAGATCAGAGTATAAAGTGATTTAGAAATGACTCAAGGGAGGTCGACATGGTATATAATTTATAACTGCCAATGGCTGACTCAATAGAATTCTTGTTTAGGTTGGGCTTCTCTTGAACATATGAACAACATGACAATTGTCTTGGCAGCATTGAATCAAAGGAGGACCCAACATATGCATGGATGATTTTAAGGGCTAAATTTCGCTCATTGGCTAATTTTCCATGGTTTTTCCAAAAAAAACATTCGTTATTTTAAAAATGATTCGCCCAAATTCTATAGGATAAAATTATTTTACCTTAAAAATCACCAAAATTTTATACAAACTATATAAAATCCTTATAAATTTAAATATTTTTACAAAAATATCGCCAAACATTTATAGTTGGCATATGAAGGAATAGTAATATTCGCCAAGGTTTCTACATTTAAAAATAAATTTCCATCCTTAAATTCATCCCTGAACATATGAACTTGTAGATGGTCAAATGAGAGAAAAATGGATTTCCCAACCCGAATACAGTGATGAAGGGGGGTGTCATATTCAAGAGCAACTTTACTTCCACTAACACAAATATAATGACACCTTTCTTCCCAATTTCCCCCCACCATTTCTGGGGAGTACCTATTTATTTGTATGCACGCTTGAGGATGATAACATATGCTTGTGATGTAAGCTCATCCTTTGGATGAGTCCCTCAGATTATTTTTAACGAACCCTAAGAAGGAGTGGTCGATCCCATATGGGTATTTTGATGTTTGTTTAACGAGTCCAAAGAAAGAAAAATCAGGGTTTTTTCATGTTTAGAGAGTCTAAAAAACACTTAAAGAGAACTGCATAAGGTCCTTTTTCGTAAGTTAGTATGATGAGACCAAAAAATAGATAATCTACCACTCATCAAACGTTTTCTTCAAATACTTTTACGAGCATGAAAAGAACAAGGTTTCTTGACTATCTTTTCGTGTTTAGGGAGCTTGAAAAGATATTAAAGGATACTCCATAAGGTTTTTTTTTCATATTACCAATGCGAGTTAGAAAAAAGATAAAAGGATACTTGATTGCATTCTCATGGTTTCACGAGCGTGATAAATAATTAAGACTCTGCTCAGAGTTTTTCCTAAAAAACCCTAAAAGCATTTGTTCATAAGAAAAAAAACACAAAACCAATAAAAATGGTGGACCCCAGTCAAACGTATCGTCCTTAGAAATTTTAATCTATAAAAGAAAACACTTCGCAAAGTTTTTAGACTTTAGGGCATGGGTAAAATATAAAAAATAATTTAATTTTGCAATAAAATATGGTAAAAAACAATAAAATAGGACAAAACAACCATTTTACCATTTCATTTGCAAATTTACCCAAATAGTGCCCCAAACCCTATTTTCCTCCCAAATTTCAAATGTCGATTCTAGAGCGCCTGGTGGATCATTTCGTAAACCATCTCCGTAAAAAAGGTAATCTTCTGCTTCTTTATCTTTTAATGGTTTAAAATTTTATTTATATTGGTTTATTGTTGAGTTTGGGTCGATTTTTTGGGGGTACCTACACTTTCAGATCGTCACAGGTCTACAGTATTGTGAACTACGATGATCTGGAATCGTCGTAGTGGGCTCAAATACAGGGTGCGATGACATCTCTATGCATGAAAGAACTGCCCTACGATGACCGCAAATCAACTTTTGAAAAGATAAAAATAACTAGGGAAACTTCCAAGAATGGATTTTTTATGATTCTAATCTTCTTTTGATGTTCCTTGGAAGGATTTCCTTGGTCAAAATGCTCGAGCGCCGAGAATGAGATCATGAATAAGAATACTATTTTTTCGGGAATGACCCGGACACAGTTATGGCACTTAGGCAATGTGAATTACTCAAGTTATTCAAAATTCAAGGCATGAGAGCCCAACTGATATTTCTAGAGTATCTGGTTCACATGTGGGATATTAGAGAATAAGCCTTCTATGTGGATGTGAATACACTCACATTGGACATAAAGGATATTTACTTTTTTATGGCTTTATATTGCTGAGTCTCTTGAGTTTCACTCTCAGGAAGAATGGGTGGAGGAGAACCCATGGATTACTATGTTTCTCACCATTGAGTGTCGGGTACAGAATAACAGAGTGGCAAGGTAGGGATTTACCATTGTAGACCATCGTTTATACCATTTCCTGGATGGTAGGGAGTGAAACTCCCCACATGGATTTGAAAAGCCATTTTTAGTATGCCATGGAGTGCATGGAACCCAGGGTCTTCAACTGGTGTGAGGGTGTCTTGAAGAACATGAAAAAGAAACTGACAAAGTGTCAAAATGGTCGGTTGAAACAGTTGGGTTACAAGTCCATTTTGGTGTCCTTTTTATTGGAGAGGGTTCCCATCCTATGTCTACATGTGGAGTGGGGTATCACCTACTCCAAGAGATCCATGGATGAAAAGGTGGGTGGACCTAATGGCTTGTCACGATGGTGTGCCTATCGTCAATTATGACTATGTTTTCTTCCAATGGATGAGAAATCAGCTAATCATGGTGGAGGACTATGCGTATGATGGGGCAGATTTACGTGGGGATCCTAACTGATCTCTTCCTGAGCAATATCAATGGGGATACATAGGTAAGAAGGCAAATTTTAATTATATGATGTTTTTGATATTTTAATTATAAAAAATGTTTTTTGTGTCATCTATCCAAGACTAATCAAGTGCTCTCAATAATGCATATGTGGGGCCTTATTGTCCTTTAGGATCATCTCCCAGTTAGAGGTGAGGAGAGAGAGGTTCTATAGAAGGACTGGCCACCATGGATCTTGAGGAAATTGAGCAAAACCTAGAGGGATCAACCATGAATATCCCCGATGCCACGGTGGACGAACTTCCTGGGCACTGACAATGCCATACAATTTGCATATCTGCATCTATTGGTCGACTGATTTGTAGAGTGGCACATGCATTTGTTTGTTACAGTGAGCAACATCCTTAATGCTTTTGTACATGAAGCCATGCACTTCAATTTTTGATATTTTGGTCCTTGGACAAAACACCTTTTGTAACTTTTATCGTTATTAATATAAAGTTCCTACCATCTTACTTGTCTTTTTCAAATGTGTGTTTGGATTTATAAATGTCTCAAATGTCTATCTAGCACATAATTACCCAATGCATTTGTTAATGTGTTTAGAAATATAGGAATATGTTGATATTCGATATAATCAAAATGTCTTTCCAAGAGGCGAATTCTTAATTATACCCTTAACAAAGTAGGACTTCATATGGAATAAATGTTACTTAACTGCAACAATACTAACTATGAATTGAGTCATACAATAAGATGACGGATTCCAAATGAAATGGAACCAGCTAATAATTCGATAAATGCACTGTATTCCGCGATATTATTAGTTGCATGACCAAGGAAAACACCATGTAGACTGATCAATGCATCTGTAGGTGCATAGATTTCCCATGCAACAGACACTAGGTTTTGAGTATTGCGACTAGCACCATCAGAAAAGATGCTATAGGGTAGCAAAGACATCGACATCTGGAAACCAAGCACAATGCAAGGTAAGAATCTGAAAGGAAAAACAAAAACAAAAAATCACACTAGAGTATAGTACACTAAAAATACAAAACACTCATGAAAAAATAGTTTAATCATAGTAATTCTTCAAGTAAAGCCCATTCTTAGGTTCACTCAAAGGAATTCCAACATAATACACCAGCTCATAAGCCCATTTCATAGAGAAGAACTAAATCATCCTCAGAAAAAACACGTGGTTTGACATGCTTGTCATATTGAGCTTTGACATGATTCTTCTGAGTTTCAATGACTAAGGTAGAATCACAGCGAGTCTCGTATAATTGCATCAAATACAAGATATGTTCCTCTTCAGTTGAGGTGTTAGGGAGAAGTTTGACAACTAGTTTCAAAAATGGGATTTCACATTCAATCAACATAATAGCTTCAATAACATATACTAACTGGAAAGGTGTGAACCCTATGGTAGATTTAACAGATATCTGATAGCCCCATAATGTAGAGAAGAGAATTGTGTGCCAGCTTGACTTGTGAATTCCTATCATCCGTCGAAGCATAGTAGTAAGAACTTTGTTAATTTATTCAACCTGGCCATTGGCCTGTGGATAGTAAGGTGTTGATTTTTCATGTCGAAGACCCAACTTCTCGGTAAGTTCAGACATCATGAAATTGCGAAAATGACTACCATGTTTAGTGACGATGGCTTGAGGGAAACCAAATCGAGTAACGATATGATTGAATATGAACAACACTATAGTTTTCCCAGTATTATCAAATGTAGGCATCGCCTCGACCCATTTAGTGAAATAATAAATGCCTACGATGATGTATCCATGCCCCGTGGCCAAGTGAGGGTTACATGTCATGAAGTCAATGCCCCATTTAGAAAATGGACCAACGGAAACTACAGGGTAAAGAGGAATAGTATGAGATCAGTTCTTATTGTTATATGTTTGACAAGCATGGCATTTCTTGATGATAGTAATGCAATCCCTAAATAATGAAGTCCAAAAGTAACCAACTCGTAAGATATTTTGGGCAGTGGCATAGCTAGACATATGACCACCACATGCTATAGAATGATAGTCATTCAAAGATTTCCCAGCTTCATCATAGGTTACGCATCGTTGAAAAATCGAACCAATACCACAACGGTAAAGGATATCACCAAGGATAATGTATTGACGAGATTGATACCGAATACAACGATGATCCACACTAGAAAGATTGGGCCGAAAAGTTTGGGTTTGGAGATAAATGATAATGTCTCTATACCATATGTCATCATAACTGATTATAAAGAGAGACTCATCAGGCAAGGAATCCTCTGCCCTAGTTTCTGTCTCAGTAGAGGGAAGTTCACATATCAATTCAGCAAAAACCAAAGATTTCTTTGATTTGACACGCTCAAATTCCAAATCAAACTCCTGGAAAATGACTATCCATTTGGAGTATTTCCCCCCCAACAATTGTCGAGTAAGGATGTGTTGCATAGGGTTGCAAATGAAAATGAAGGTGGTTCTGCGTAATACAATATAATGAAAAAAATGTTGAACATCTTGAACAACTGCCAAGGCGAGTTTCTCCACATGCAAGTATTTGGTTTCGGTGGATGTGAGACTCAAAATCAAATAGTAGATGGCATGTTCATCATGTGAATCATCCTCTTGGACTAGAACCATAGCGATGGTAGAGTCTAAAGCAGCTAATTATAAGAAATAATCTCGACTATAATCGGGTGGAAATAAGAGTGGTTTATGGGTTAAGGAAAGTTTCGGAGCTTCAAAGGCTTGTTGGTAGTGTCGTCCCATACAAAATCGTGACCCTTTTTAAGAAGTCAAGTAAAATCTTTCATTAATTCAACATAGTTGGGGATGAATCGAAGTAAAAATTTTGCCTTCCCTTGCAAACTTTGGAGTTGGCGCAATGTAGAAGGAGGAGGTAGATTGAGAATATCTTCAACCTTCAGAGGGTCCACCGTAATCCCATGTGTAGAAATGATAAAACCAAGAAGACATCCATAATCCACACAAAAAACACATTTATGTGGATTCAATCATATGCGATAATAGCGACAATGTAGGAAAATGGCCTGTAAATGTGTCGGGTGATCTTCAGGATACAAGGAATGCATCGGTAAATCATCTAGGTAAGGTTTGCAATGTGATTAATATCATGAAAAGAATAAGACATAGCATGCTGAAAAGTTGTACCAACATTCTTGAGACCAAAAGGTATTTTCCAGTATGCGAAGGTTCCCTAAGGGCAGATAAAAGCAGTCTTATGTTGATCCGCAGGTAAAATATTGATTTGATTATAACTGGAGAAACCATCCATTAAAGAGAAGATTTCACTACCGACATAGTTGTCAATGATCTAGTCAACGAAAGGGGTTGGATAATTGTCCTTGGGATAAGCTTTGCTAATATCCCTATAATTTACACAAATACAGATTGTGCCTTGTTTCTTCGTAACTGGAACAAGATTAGACACCCAATCAGTCAAAGCCACAAGATATACAAAATTGACTTTAAGAATTTTTTCAACTTTGAGTTTAATAACAACAACTTTGTGTGGATGTACTGGGCAAAGTCTCTGTCGAATAGGTTTAGCATCCGGGTAAGTATTAATCGTAGGTACAGTAATATCTGGATCAATGCCCGACATCTCTTCATAACTCCATGAAAAAATGTCACAAAATTCTTGGAAAAGAGCTTTATAAATCTGGACCTCATTGGCAGAACATGAGGCACCGATGTGAACATTTTCCACGATGCCAGGTTTAATCGAAGTATCTAAAGGGATGGTGGGTGAACTGTTAGTCAAGTTTCCTTCATACAAAACATTGTGTATTGGTTCAGGAACAAGATAAAAATTAACAACAGTAGACAGACTCAAGATGCGTTGATAACTCTCTGTAGTCTTGGGTTCCAGGAAGAGAATAGAACGACGATGCCCATAGTCCCATGGGGTATCTTCCATATACATGATTGTCATAATCATTTCATTGGTGTGAAAGACTATGTGAAATGGATCTGGAGACATATATAAGAGATAATGGGGAGAGGGTTTCCGATTGAATAGCTTGATAAGACAATTCTACTGGAATTAAAGGCATTTTGTCATCGTAACAAAGAAAATCATCAAATCTAGGTACTATCCAAGGGTCATAAGACTCGGGGATTTAACCAACAGTGGTTGATATCATGTTAATTGAGGTGACAAAACGAGTAGGAATATCAGGTGGTGGAATGGGGAACATACCCATTAACGATGAATATTTTAAGAGACTGACACCGACATTCACATAAATGAGAGGTGTTTTCCCAATGAAAGGTATGTTACTAGTACGAGAATCGAAATTAAATAAGTCAAGTTGATCGATGGTAAAAAAAATTCCTTGGTGAGGGAAACGTGTCACAGAGAAAAGAGTAGAAACAACTACATGCATGGAATCAATCCAACTATGGACAAGTAGAAGGTTGTAATTGAGAGGTGCATCAAAGGCCTCAACCTCAACATGAACCACTTTGCCTTCTAATGTAATAGATAACATAGGAAGATCACCGCAAGGTTTAAATCCTATACCATTAAATGATTTAATAGCATTGTGTGACTTGGTAAGGTTAGGAGAGCCAATGGCCTTCCAACAACTGACGGACATGACGCAAGTCGAGGCTCCTTCATAAATAACGGTTCGAAAAATATTCTTATTTTCCACAATAAATTGTATCTGAAATGCTAATTGAGGAGGAAGCCTTGGAATATTATATTCCAAGTAAAATATTATCAAGTTTGTATCAGTAGGATGAATTCCACCAATAGCCTTTAACAGTGCCTTCCGTTGCATAGGACAACTTTGAAGGACTTCAAGAGCCGACATCGCAAAAGGTGCTTGCACAAGATATTCTACAATACTGTGAGGATTAAATGACGACTTACAAACAATGCCCTTAGGAAGAGGAAAAAGAATTGTGTTTAGAATTGGTCTTTTGAGATGAAGAGGACCATTGGGAGGTGAAGTTGATGGAGGAGGTTGAGCCAACGAAGGTGGTGAATCATCAACTTTCTCTTTCGAAGGTGAATAATCTTTGGCTCGAGTAGCGATTGCAACTTCATTCTTCTTGGAGTCACCAGTACACATAAGTACATAAGATGTGGTAGAGGGAGAAGGTTGGTCGTGAATGACCAATTGGGCCTACTGCTGAGAAGACAAAGGTTTTGAAAAAATGACGGGTGTAGGAGGTGCCCTGGTCCCTTGCAGGAACTTAGTAACCTCAGCACGTCGTGGAAAATATTTCATATAATGATCCTCACCATAGATAAGAAAAGGATAACAAGGTTTACGCTTTTCTTTGTCATCAACATAATGACTTTTGGGTTTATCGTATTGTTGATTATTATGGTTTTCCTCCTTATTCTTTCCCTTCCCTTTATTTTTATTTAGATTTTTACCTGTAGGTGTAGATTGCACCGAATTAACTTCAAAAGTTTTAGTGGGAGAAGGAGTTGGAGGAGAATTATTTTGTACATTAGAAATATTAGACTTGGGATTGGTATGAATGGCTTGTGTAGACTGAGTCTCAGAATGGAAAGTGTCGATCACGCCATCAGTAGCATGAGAAGCTACTAGAGGTGTTGGGGTTGTATTTGTAGACTGATGAGGAGCATCAAGAATCAAGTCATATAGTGTGCTCGATTGTGAATAAATGAGATCCAAGTATTGAGCACGACTAATTGCTGCTCTTCAGTGACGACACCACCCATGGAAACATCACGGTCTATAGGACCAATGAGTGACTTGGTAAACCACTCGGCCAATAATTGATCAGGAAGGTGAACCTTGATTAAGTGTCTTCTCCTCCTCTACTCATGAATATGATCGGAAATGTGACTGGACGAGGATTGTTTAAATGAACTCAAAATTTTGGTTCCTGTCTCGTATCAGATTGGTAGCTGGTAATGCGTTAAGAAAGATATATATAAGGTATTAAAGTCATTGAATAAGCCATGTGGAAATTCAATATACTACTTGGTTGTCAAACCCATCAGAGTTCATTGAAAAAGATGTAATCTAATGGAGTCATCCATCAAAGAGTTCTATGAACACCAAAGATGGAAATTCATGACGTGATTATTTGGGTATTCCCCTGATCGGCTGTCAAACTTAGGAATGTATGATGGTAACTTGGCAGGTATGACCGACGAATAAGGAGAATGCAAGATAGGACCATTCAAAATCCTAGATAAATACAGTAAATCGAAAGTAGCAAGAAACGACAACTGTCTATTCACTTGAGGAAACTGGTGATTTTGAGGAGGTAGTCCCGTAGGTATACCAGTACGGCCATAAGCAATCTATAGATAGTTAGGGGGTCCTGTCAAATTCTGTGGTGGAAGATTTTGATTAAAATAGCAACTTGAGTTGGTTGATTAGGTAAGCTTCCTTGGGAAGGAGCATTAGACTGAAAATCTTGACCCCGGGTAGGATTCATAGAGCCTGGATATGGTTTTCTGGGATTAGGGGGTACAAAAAAATTAACTTGAGGAAGTTCCCCCCTAGGCAGTTTTTTATTTCCTTGGGAAAGGAAAATTCCAAGGTTGAGATTGTAATCTATGGATATACTTCCCATACACTAGGTTATGACCCCCAACTTGGGGTTTCCCCATAAATTGAGGTTGAATTCCAATAGGAATTTGAAAACCAAAAGTGACATAATGACTTGTGCCTCCAATTTGATTGGAGCTACTTGGGCCAGGACGATTAGATCCTCCAGGTTAATGTGGGGGAGAAATTATAGGCCCCTTGGAGAGAACCTAGGTAGGTGTAGGAACATAACTACTAGCAGCAGTATACCAGGAGGAACAAAAATATTAGGCCCTCCCGACAGATTCTTGGCAGGATTAGCAATAGATGTATTTAGAGCGTGATGCCCGGGTGGAAGTGACCAATTTGTTCTAAGAGGAAGTGGTGTTCCAATAGGATCTTAAGTGATTACTGCACTTCCGATAGAAATAAGTATAGCTTTTGGGACCATGGTAGAGCTAGTGAGCTGGAGAAGAAGAATTGTATGAGAACCAACCAACAACTGGTCTGAGACTGTGAGAACATTACCAGTAGTTCCAGTAAAATTATCTAAGGGTACTATGTAGGCAGTAGAATTCACAGGCGTATGTGATGCCATAGGTTGATTAGAGGTCCTCTGGCGTAGATGACTCATTCCTAGTTATTCAAAAATATATTGTCCTGAAGAAGTTATCCAAAGAGAATGAATAGGACCAGAAGAGCTAGGATAAAAATTTCCAGCGGTATGAACCAAAGTTCTAAATGACTCAATCTGAAAGAGAGGATCGTCTACACCAGACTCTGCATGAGATCCAATAGGTTTTCCATTATATTCTTAAGCAACAACGTCTCTTGATAAATTTATCCAGAGAAAAAGTGGATCTCGTACCACACTCAATAATGGATTTATGGGAAGTATGGATTCCTCCAATGGAGTATAACTTCCAATATCATAGGCTACGTTGTTATTGACTTCTCCTTCAGGAGAACCCTCTGGTGAGTTAGTAAGAAAAGGAGTATATTCTTATGGATCTTTCAGAGGTAACCCTTGCATCCTACGTGAATGACAAAGGCCAATGTTGGCCAAACCAAATAAAGAATGAAAGAAATATATGGAAAACTAGAGAAAAAAACAACACTCACTAATAAAATTTAGATACCAGGCACATAAACAAAACTTCTTATTTCGAATTCACCAGTTGATGATGAAATCCAACGTCATGAAATCAAGACAAGAAGGGGATGGGATAAAGTGGGTGGAAACATTACATTGATGAATTTCTTAATGGACTTACACCTTGGTGTAAGCTCCCACACACAATCGTGGGTATACCCTTCAAGTAGTCCGAGTGAGTTTTCCAACGTCGATTTCAGGTACTGTGAAGACTTTCCCCTCCATAGTCACCTCATGTAAAGACTCTAAAGATATAGGCCACTAAGGTTACCAATAATGACAATGATGACTGGGGAAGAAGTCGACAGTCTGATCCACGTGCAAGGGAAGGGTATCTAAGCCCTAAATCGACTCAAGAAGGTCCCTACAGGATTTTCTTCTCAAGTGGCCCCCAATAATACTCACAATCTCTACACTAAGACCAACAAAGCAGGGTGAGTAACTCTGTCGTTCCTAATGCGACCTCATGATTGACCCTTGTGTTAGAAGGGCTTCCCAGGACAAAATATAGCGAGTATATTTGTACTCTCCCTATCACAAGATACTATTGTGTGTTTTGATTCTTTAGAGAGTGTTCCTTACAACCTATTCCAAAGCGCTATCCTAGATAATGTTGGTGTAGAAAAGTTCTAAAAAATAAAAGTTGCTAATAGATTTTAAAATTACATTGTATTTTAAAGGCTGTTGTTTACTCAAAAGGGAAACAAAAGTGAAACTGATGATATTTTTGACCTTGACCAATAAGATGCAAGAAGAGATGAAATGCAAACGTTTCATTCAATGAACTCTAATTACAGTATGAATAAGGTTTATGTTTTTTCAGAATACAAAATCTACCAAGCACAATTTCTCTATCTTTGAATGATATAGATTCCAAACAATCAAAACTAATAACTTTCCAAATTTTATCTTTTCAACAAATATATGAATGTAAAAATTTCTTACAAAGACTACTAAAAAGAAGAATAAACTTCAGTTATTTTGTTTTCAAATTAGAACAAATATGTAATGAAGAAAAGAAGGACTGGTCTAAGAAAACTATTGCACACTCAACACTATTCCCAAATCAAACTCACAATGCAAGAAAAAAATGAAATGATAAGAAAACCTTTTGTTGAATGAATTTTTTTTTTGTCTCTTAATCAATCAACAATCCAGAAAGTAAAAACAATCCAAAACTCAAAATAAATCAAGGACTACTTAACAAACAAGCACCCGGGAACAAAATCTTGAGATTATACCCTTGTGACAAGAAGTCAAGAAACAAAACTTGCAAAACTTGTAAAGAAGACTTTCAATCCTTGAAAACCAATCAAATCCAGGCTTAAAAGTTGTAAACCAGTCATTCACTAGTGTCAAAAGTTCACCCTAGGTAGTAAAGACAAATATGGGCAAATAAAAGAAATTTAACTGTCACCCAACAATTCCTAAAGGAATCATCGCAGGCTACAGAATAGTACAGTGCAATTCAGGTTGTCAACAAAGCATAGTGCGGCATTGTCACTCTGGTTTGTACAAGTAGAGTGCGATGACAAGGAATCATCGTAGGTTATCAATAGGACACAGTGCGGCGATCTCTGATAAAAAATAAAAAGGGGAAAATGACAAAAATTCTCAAGGAACCTTTAGGACTAGAGAGTCAAGATGGATCACCCACAGACTCAGAGAATGAATTTGATTAAAAGAAGGCAGGCTAAAAGAAAATAAGAAGCAAAAAATAAAAAAGAGGTAATTTCCTTAGTATGGTCACCAATTTTGTTATCGGAAAAATTGGTAAGTGCATAAACAAACTAATCTCCCTAACTTTCACAGGAATCTAGAACAAAACAAGACAGAATACAAACTTCACCTTATACTTCATTGTCATATAAACTAGTTCAGAGAGGAATGAGTGACATACCTTTTAAATGATGCTTGATCCTCTCTAGTGTTGTCCTTTTCACTCCATATTTGGATATGCAGGATGGAGAACCTGTTTAAGAAGCACAAACCAACAAAGAGAGGGAGAACAAAGATATATATATTCTAATGAATTCTATGTATAAGATCAAGGAGTTATACAATAAAAGCCAAGACACCTTTATAGGGAAGAAATGAATTGTTGCATTATATTAAAATGGAAAGTGGAGAATACAACCCATACCTTGATGTTGCAAGATCCCTTTGAATGGCTATTTTCTCCAACACACTCACCTTTGCTCCAATGCTTTTGATGAAGAAGATCCACAATCTGACTTAGAGAGATAAAGAAAATCTGTCTCAAGTATAATCTATAGCAGAACTCTTCATGCATATGAAAACTTTATCCTTTTCCATGAGAGATACCTCCTTATATAGGGTGAAAGAGAGATAGATGAGGATATTAGGATGATCCCACTAAATCAGAGAAGCGAGTAAGATCCAAACTGATCGGAGGCCACCTCATGTTCTAGAAGATTCCCTTCTAGAACATTCGTGAATTTTGAATTTTCCTTTTCTTAAGCATCGTCGCACCCTATGCACAGGAAGCTTACGACAACGTCACAGTCCATCTTTGGTGCAGAGTGGGACGATAAAGCATCATCGCACCCTAAGCATAGAGCATGATGTGACGATCTTCCTTGTCATAGTTTTTGAGGTAGGAAAATAAAACCACTTTTCTCTTGGATAAAGTCTCTTTTAACATTTTCAGGGAACATGGAAGTGAGTTAAGAACATGTCGCCAATTGATCACTGTGGTGACCAAAATAATGTGTAACAAACACCAATTGTTGAAGAATAAATAAAATGTTACATAGATAAATATATTCTATGACGCGTTGAACTTTTAACAACTCCTCTCACCAACCATGAGGTCATGGTATGCTTGTGAAGGAGTTCAACAAGAAACAATTAACATTCTAACTACTAAATTAAAAATATGAACATTTCCTTAGCCACTCGAGAGCAAGAGATGATGGCCTATGGAATTATAAAACACACCACAATTGAATTATAAAAATGAAGAAGGTGTCTTGACTAGCAACCTCTTCAAGTGGGCCCTAAATTTAAGAGGACTGATGAACCCCTATAAAATATCTTATCTCAACTCAAAGGAACATTAACTTTATTTCATCAACAAACAATTTCTATGTATAATGTCTAATACATAGATTTTGTACTTATAACCCTAACTGCGTGAAATCCAAAATCTACCCAAACTTAAGCTATAGATAAAAGTATTTATAATGGGAATTTATTGGATACCACAAGTCTTCTAGGGAGTTCCCAGGATTGGTACAACTAATATTATTACCATAATCACTAGCTTCCTCACCCCATGGATCTATCATTTTGGCAAGTTTCTAAGGAAACAAATTTTGGGGCACACTATCCTTCTTCATTGGTGTAGTCAATGGCATGTTGTATAGGGTTTGTGGCTCCATATTCCTCCTTGATCAACCAACATGATGGGATACTATGGATTGTAGTTCCATCTTCCTCTTTTCTTGGCTTAAAATTTTATTGAAAGTGCATGTTCATGGGCCCATTTTCTTTCTTGGATGAGCTACAATAGTGGGTCAAGTCTACATTTCCTAGTCCTTGATGAATAATTACCACTTTTCATATAGGTCCTTTACTAACATTATGATTTTATAGAGGCTACATACTACAAGGGATTTTGTATCCTATTCAAGTCCTTTTAATTTATAAGTGTTTGTGAGAAGACATTTAGTGCTAATGAAACATTTACATAATCATTCTATAGTAATAACACTCCATATCCATTAAAAAAATCATTCATAACTCATTAAAATATCTATCACTATCAACCATTCATCAACGTTTAGGAAAACTTAGAAATTTTTAACCTCATAAAATATTTCCAAAATGAACATTACAAGTAATTAATCAATAAACTAATAATGTCTAGAAAATTGGTCAATGCAATATGCACTGATCTTGAAAGAGGCAGTGTCCAAGGTTTTTGGAGAGGGAAAATTTCCATAAAATATGAAAAACTAGACCAACTCTAGGGATCATCATACTCCCCAACTTTAAGGTTTGCACACCCTTTATGTAAAAAAAATAAAGGAAATGGATAGGACTACTAGTTATCATTTCTCGACTACCCCTCCTACCATTGAATGATACCTTCACTAGATATTGTAGAATTTTCCTATGGTTTTACAATTGTGGCTACATTTTATGGGTCTTCCCTTATTTATGCCCTTGCTTCTTCTTTTGTTTCCTTCTTTTCTTTTGCATATGAATATGAATTTTAAAAGAGTTGTCGAGTGTTTCTTACCACATTAATTATGAGGGGTACTAATTTCCCTTATTGGGATATGTTGATCTCAATAGCCCTCTTTGATATTAGGAATTCCTCTCTAAAGAAATAAGAAACCATTGTTCTTTTAGGTACAAGGCATATAATCTTGCAGTTGGTCTAAAAGCTCTTATTAACATACTCTATAACCTATTCACACATGGCCATTTATCTTATCACATCTTTAGTCTTCTCTCCAGTATCTTGTAGTTGCTCAACCATCTCAATTTTTAGCTCAACATTCTCATTCAATAGTGATTCTAAACTAAAAGGATATTTGAAAGAGGTAGGAGAAATTTTTTCAACCAATGACTTAATTACTTGTTGGTGCTTTTGAATAGAGATGATGCCCTCTCCTCATGATTAAGATTTAGTTTTCCACATAGTTGTTTCACCCTTAGCAATATACAATTCCTTCATTAGCTATTTAATCTATGAATATTTACATATTATTTCTCTTCAATAATGGGGATCTTGAAACTTGGTAATGTTTCACAAGATCTGTCAACAATTCATATTTCTGAAGTATTCTTACGGAACACAATAAAGTAAATGATTGAAATGAGCTACATTGATGCTTTAAAAAGGCAACAAAAACTATTCTAGTATGGCCATAACATTATGAACCAATATCTATATGACTTGATCATTACTTCCTGAAAATGAAAGAGATATATGAGAACGAAATGTACAGGAATAAATATACCAACATTCAAAGAAATGCATAGTGAAGAAAAAAGTGTACAAGCCTGACAATGGGGGCCCTCCAATTCTTTGCTTATACACTTTAAAGTAATATCAAATAAAAGAACTCTACTAAAAAGCCTGAGCTAATAAATGAAATCATTCAAAACATTTGCATAGGTCTGATCCAAAAGCTCCAAGTCTGAAATTTTATAAATGAAAAATAGAGATATGTCTTTCCATCCATGTCTTGGTGTATTTATACAAAAAGTATGTAACCAAAAATACTAGAATTAATCCTAAAATCCATTATTTACTCTAGGAGGGTCGAATCCATCCTCATGATCTACAAAATTAGAGGAAATCCCAAGGAATCCCAAATTTGCTCCAATTTTTGCCAAAAATAGGGGATTTTCCTGCATAAGTGGATGGGTTTGACCAATGTTGACTTCACGCGTGTGGATCCTCTTTGTAAAAACAAATATGTATTCTTCCATCCTTGGACATCAAGGATCATGCCACATGTCTCAGAATTCGCCCAAATATCTTGCAAGTATATAAACCACAGAGATGTTACCAAAAGTTACAACTTCCTGTAATTTCTATTAAAAAAATATCTTTAATGCCTATTTTTTTGTCTAAATTTCAGAGAATAAAAGAAATGAGAAAAGAAACTTATTTTACACATTTATATGTAAAAATGGTGATGGAGTGAAGAGTGGGATGGTTTAAATAATGAAAAATAAGTAAAATTAAGGCTAAAAAGTATCTATCAAAAGTACCCAACATCTCCCCCAAGATGAAAATATTGCATGTCCCTATGCAATGAGAACTGATCCTCAAGAATCTCCTACTTCATGTTCAGTTTGCAAAAATATCTCAATCCCAGGTCTAGTCATTTCCTTGATTTTCTCTTTCTGTGCTATTGACTGTATTTTCATTTTCCTGTACTTTTTCTTTCTTTCCTTTGTTTTCTGATACCATTTATATGCTTGGTTTGTAAGCATAATGGTTTCCCTCTTCAACTTCTCATTTTATTTATTGAGTTTTTCATTTTCTCCATGAACTTTGTGGCTTTGAGTTCTGAGCATATCATTTTTTGTTTTCAAGTATCTCTCCAAAAATTCTATTTCTTTGATCTTTATTTTCATCTTCTTTATCTTTTTCTGTTTATTCTCAACTTCTGATGGTGACTCAACAACTATATTCTTCCCATTTTGTTTTTTTGATAATTCCTCATTCTGATCCTCATTCCCCATTTCTTCAATTATTTTCCCTGTTCCTTTTTTAATTTTGTTGTATGTAGAGTATGTAGAAGCCTCTTGTACTTCAACAGTTTCATTCTCAAATGTTTGTACTTCCTCCTTTTCTTTTTCTTATGCCTCTAAAAATTCTATTTGAGCATAATCCTTTTGTTGAGATGGATCCACCTCTTTTTCTATATGAAAGTTCTTGTATTTCCTTTTGTAGGTTCCTGATGGATTATCCTTCTCTTGAAATTCCTATTCTTCCTTGACCATGATTTTTTGTCATTATTCTTGTTCCCATGGGATTTTTTTTTTTTCCTCATTAGCCATGATTATTTGTACTTTGTCATCCTCTTCATCATCATCTAGAACAAATTCCCCTTCTTTGTCCTCCTCTTATTCCACAAACGTGTTATCAAACAATAATTGTTTCCATGTGATGTTTTGTTTTTTCAATTCATGACTTATGATCATTTTAATGAGCCCATGATGGTATAATCTCCTTTCTTCATTTTTGTCCTGTTTTTGGATACCTTTAGCCATTTTAGAGAGGCTATTGAGCAAATAATAAGGCATATTCATTTCCTTTTCTTGCTTCAAATGTTTCTATATCCTAATATGATATAGGAAGATTATGCTATATTTTCCTTCACAAGTGATGAATTTTTTAATCACATAAGATACCTCATCCCAAGGATGGACCAACCAACTCCTTGGAATTCCTAATTTCCAATTCATTGTTGTTTCCCTTGACTTGCATAAAAATGGCATCCAATATTTCTCTTTAAACTATTTTCTCTTGAAGTATCTTTCCCCTTCTTGTCGTAATCATGTTACCTGTGCTATCACATGCTCTGATAAGTGTGAGGTGAGGTTACCAATAGTGGTCCTCTCACCATCAAATGTATGGGAGAATTAGTTTGTAAATTTTTCATCATACCCATCAAATTTGAGTAAAAATTGAAGCCAATTCACCTCCTGCAATATTTTTAAAGTGTCTTCATGCAATTGATATGCATAAAAAATATGGGTTCTATTTCGTTAGCCATGATTAAATATTTTTTTCTAGTATCAACAAAATCTATTTCTACCCTATTCACTATATGTGCTTCAATATGATTCAAAATTTTCTCAATTATCCACTGTGTGCTCTATTTTTATCATTAATTCTTTGTTATCCTATTACATTTGTTGTAAGAGAATGAATTTTTTATTTTTATGTTAACATTGTAAGTTTTTCAACATAAAAACAAAGATTCTTTCTTTCATTAATTCTTGCAAATTCCAATTCCAATCTTGAATCCTTGGCTAAATTTGGAACCAAGTAGCGTTTGGTATACCTATAGTGCGATTATTTAGAGAAAAATCCACTGATATAATCAAATTCTCCATGAACTTCAATACCCTAGATGCACTGTGATGCAGGAGCATCACAAAAGTCAAGCGAGCGGGGAGCAAGCGCAATGTATTTTTGAGCACATGATAAATTGCTTGAAAAAATCTTTTTGAAATTGATGCACCAAAATCTTTAATGAAGCGATTTATGAAGGAGCGCCTTTGTATATTGTATTGGACCTTGAGAAATTCGCTCTCGTCCTTAATAGATAGGAGGCATTTAAACTAGTTAATGCAGGTAGATAGACTTGAATTCATAGATTAGACAGTTTTAGAAAAAAGGAGGGAAAACGGATATAGACACCCTCATTTGTACATTGTAACATAATTAAGGAATAGTTGAAGCAGGAAGAGCACAGGAGAATAACAGAGAACTGTAGAAGAACATCCATGTATAGATCTTGAATTAATAGAAGAAGTTGATTCAAATCCATGGTTTTTGTGTCTTTTCTCTGTGTGTTGATGTTAAATGATGTGCTCATGAGTGTTTGTTTTCCTGTTATGCAATTGTTTTATTGCTGTGTATGTGATTTCATGTTTGAGTTTGAAATCTGAGGCGAAGAAGAAATGAGTTTCAATTATTTCTCTATCTGAGAAAGGATTCCTGCAAGGGGTGCAGTTGAAGTCGTCCGCAAGGAGTGCGTTGACAGAGGCTCAAATGGTTTAACTCTTGTTCTCATTCACCCAAAAGTGAACTGGGTTACTGGAGCCGTGCCAAGGAGGGTGCAGGATAAGGGAGAGTCTCAGTGGTGAATCTGAGCAGAAGCTTTGAAGGATTGTTGCTGTAGGTGTGTGTAGGTCAGAGAAACCCAAACTCTTGAAGTGTTTGCAGGCTGCCGCCAGGAGGGCGTGCAAAGGGTTCTTTTTTTCTTTTTCTTTTTCTCTAAGAGACTGAGGAGTTGGAGAAAGCTCAGGAAGGATAGGCCATTGAGTTCATTGAAGAACAGCGAGGACAAGTTGTGACTTGAAGTTCAAGGGAAGCGTTGCAAGTTTGCGAGCAGGCGAACAAGTTCCGTGGAAAGGAATACTTGGTCATTTCGTAGAATTCATCCGAAAGGAACGAACGGTCGGTATTCTCCGAGGAGAATCCACGAATCTCTGTGAGTCATCAGATCTTGTGGATATGCAGGGGATATACAGTGGTGTATTCCCGGAGGTTTAAGTTCAGGACAGATAGAGCGTTGATCCAAGTCAGCCAGGACCGTTGGATCTACACGTATATCGTGTATCGGGGTTTCGAAGATCGAACCTCCAAATTATTGCAACATGAATTGCGATATCGCGACCCGCGATATCCCGACAAGTCCAGAACCGTTCATCATTTCGGACATGTGTCAAAAGATCCGAGAGGAGTCGGGGTTTGGCGTATCGGGGTTCCTGAGTACAAAGAAAAAATTGCATCAGGAATCATGAAACTCCGAAACGCAATTTCCCGACAGACTAAAGGGACAGTGTGGGGTCACAGTGGAATTAGTGGAGGATAGGTGGAGTATCGTATTGGGTTTCAGGAAAAGGAAATCCCTGAAACATTGGTGTTAGGATTCGTGATCCCGCGAAGTCCGAAATCCTGATAAGGTGACAGGATCGTTGAATAGTCAACCCGTGTGTGCATCGGAGTATCGACACATCGGGGTTTGGAGTTCAGAATTTCCATTTGTTGACATCGCAAATGGCGAAATCACGATAGGATAATTTTCGATGAGGAATATGACTGTGGTCATATATGGAGCGGTCGCATGGACAAAAGGCTTAGTTCAGGGGGCTAAGGCGGCAGGGGAGCGTATCGGGGATCGGGGATTGGTGAGGTGAGTTGTTTTGGACATCGCTGACGCCGAAATCCCAATAGGAGGAACCCCGATAGCAAGGTAGAAGGTTAGTATTGACTCACGTCGGATTTTGGAGAATCGTGAGGCATAAATCACGCAGCTACAGGATTCGCGAAATCGTGAAGTCCGATTTCCCAATCGTCAAGGGAGATCTTTTGGAGAACTGATGTGGGTGTGGAGAATTCCCGATAGGGAATTAGAAGAACTTTCAGTTCTTCAGGCCGAGTACGGAGGAGGTCATGTGAGCAGACGTGCAGGAGGGTGCGCCTGCATCAAGTGGTATCAGAGCAAGAGAATTTCTTTTCTTTCTGTAGCAGAGAAGAAGGAAATTCACCATGCCGCCAAGGAGACGGGATAAATAGCCACCCGATTCAGAGGAAAGAGAAAACCCAAGGAGAAGGGGTAGGCAAGCGCAGAATCCAGAAATGGAAAGAGAGATACGTGATCTACGAGCTAGACTCGAAGATATGGAGGCAGTGCAAAGACGCACAACTAGTGTGGGGGATTTTAGTGATTCAGAGGGTGAAGTTGAAGCTGAACATGAATAAGAACCTGTAGCCGAGGATGCAGCCAATGAACGCCTAATCAAAGCTATTGCACGGATGGGTTCAAAAATGAAGATGGACATTCCAGTTTATGAGGGGAATCTGGATGCGGAAGAGCTTCTAGATTGGATTAGAGCTCTGGATACATACTTCGATTATGAATATGTCGAAGAGGATAAGAAGGTTAGGCATGCTGTCACGAGATCGAAGGGACACGCAGCATTATGGTGGGACGAGCTGCAAGGGCAAGAAGAAAATTAAAATTTGGGATCGAATGATTGCAAAGATGAAGGCAAAGTTCATCCCCATAGATTATCAAATCACTCTGTTCAGGAGGATGCAGAACCTGAGACAGAAGATGATGACAGTAAAAGAATACACAGAGGAATTCTATTGACTGAACATCAGGGCAGGTCATCTGGAGAGCGATGATGAGAAAGTTGCCAGGTATATGAATGGTCTAAGATACGATATCCAGGACGAGATGAGTATGGAAACCATCCGAACGGTGGAGGATTCCTATCAAATGGCTTTGAAAGCTGAAGAGAAGCTGAGCCATAAGAAAGGTCGGCGAGGCTGAGGCAGGAGTCAACCCAAAGGTAAGTCGGTTTCCTAAGAAAGAAACCAAAAGCCCAAGGACGACTGGAAAAAGCCTCAGACTAGAACTGAGAGCGGTGGAAGTTCACAGCGAGGCCAACATGCTTAACAGAGTGGGCAGCATACAGAGAAGAGAGGGGGATACGCTGATAATAACATGTTTCCTCGTACCAGAGGTAGAGGAAGAGGAAGAGGTGGAGTAATCAAATTCTTCACATGTGGAAAGAATGGGCACAAGTCATTCGACTGTCCAGATAAAAAGAAGGATGGAGGAGAAGATCACATCGTCGAGGCACAGAGGTGAGATGTTGAAGCGGAAGATGCAGAAGGTGGAAGGTCATTGATGATGCATAAGGTTCTCTTAACACCCGAGAAGGAGGTGGAGGACTCAGCTCAAAGAACCAGACTTTTCATAACTGCTTGCAAAACCAAGGACAGGGTATGCAAGGTTATCGTTGACAGCGGTAGCACCGATAATCTCGTTTCAACCGAGATGGTAGAGAAGCTGGAGCTGGAGACGACTAATCACCCGAGTCCATACAAAGTTTCATGGCTACAGAAGGGACATCAGGTACATGTCACTAAACAGTGTTTAGTTGAATTCAAAATAGGAGGATATAACGATAAAATACTATGTGATGTTATTCCTATGGATGTCTGTCATTTATTGCCGGGTAGACCATGGCAATATGATAGGAACGTAATTCATGATGGGAAGATGAATACGTATACTCTAGAGAAGAATGGGAGGACACACATGTTGCTTCCAATAAAAGATAAGGAGGTAAAACTAGAAGGGAGAAATATTGTACTTCTCATGAGTGGGAAGGAGCTTCTTACGGAGGTGAAGAAGAAAGAAGATCCACAATTCTTTGTGGTCGGGAAACCAAGGATCATTTTGACTAGCACAAGAGTAGACGATTTGCTAGGAGAAATTCAGGAACTATTGGAAGAGTTCACTGACATCGTGGTGAACGAATTACCTCGTTCATTGCCACCAATGAGGAGTGTGAGTCATCATATAGACCTCATACCAGGAGCTAGTTTGCTGAATAAATCCGCGTACAGGTTGACACCACAAGAAAATGAAGAGGTCAAGAAGCAGGTCCAGGAGTTGCTAGACAAAGGATTGGTCAGGGAAAGTTTGAGCCTGTGTGTCATTCCAACGGTACTCAGTCCAAAAAGATATGGAGGTTGGAGAATGTGTACCGACTCAAGAGCCATCAACAAGATAACCATCAGGTACAGGTTTCCATTGCCAAGAATGGATGATTTAATGGATTTCTTAAGTGGGGAATTTTTTTTTTCAAAGATAGATTTGAAGAGTGGATATCACCAGATTCGCATGAGGGAAGGCGATGAGTGGAAGATGGCCTTCAAAACCAACGAAGGTTTGTATGAATGGATTGTCATGTCATTTGGCTTGAAAAATGTGTCGAGTACCTTTATGAGGTTAATGAATGAAGTCCTAAGGGAATTCATCGGGAAGTTTGTCATTGTGTATCTGGATGACATATTAATTTTCAGCAAAACAAAGGCAGAACATCTAAAGCATTTAGCTATAGTGATGAAGAGACTACAGCAGGAGAAGCTGTTGATTAACATAAGGAAATATTCATTTATGAAGACAGAGATCATTTATCTGGGTTTTGTTATTTCAGCGAATGAGTTGAAGATGGATCTAGATAAAGTGGAAGTAATAAAAAATTGGCCATCACCGAGAAATATTTTTGAGGTAAGGAGTTTTCATGGTTTGGTTAGTTTCTACCGAAAATTCATTAGGAATTTAAGTGGGATTAGCGCAGTGATGATGGAAATAGTAAAAAAAAGACATAAATATTTTCACTGGACTGAAGAGGCGGAGAAAAGTTTCAAGTTGTTGAAACGAAAGATCACGAAACAATCGGTTCTGGTGTTGCCGGATTTCTAGAAAACATTTTAGGTGAAATGTGACGCAAGTGGGTTTGCCATAGGAGTGGTCTTGAGTCAAGAGGACAGACCAATAGCATATTTCAGTGAGAAGTTGAATGAGGCAAAAGAAAATTACTCCACGTATGATAAGAAATTATATGCCATCATACAGGCATTGAAAATTTAAATGGAGGCACTATTTGATTCCAAAGGAATTTGTTTTATATAGTGATAACCATGCATTACAATTTGTGACTCAACAGGAGAAACTGAATCAGAGGCATGTTAAGTGGGTTGAATACATGCAGAATTTTACATTTGTGATTAAACATATTTCTGGTATTGCTAACAAAGTGGTTGATGCTTTGAGCAGGAAATGTTTGTTGATGCAGGAGTTCAAAGTCAGAACGTTAGGCTTTGATGATATCAGGGATATGTATGCATATGACCAGGATTTTAAGGAAGCGTATGAAGCAGCTGAGAACCCAATTCTCAGAGATAGAAGCCACTGGATAGAGTACGTGATCCAGGAAGGGTTGTTGTTTAAGGGCAATCAATTGTGTATTCCAAATTTCTCCATGAGGGAGAATCTGTTAAAGGAGAAACACAGCGGAGGATTGGCCGAACACTTTGGTCATGACAAGACATTTGCAAAGCTGAGAAAATCATACTTTTGGCCAGGGATGCGAGCAGAGGTCAAGCGGTTTGTAGACAGATGCAGGATTTGCCAGCATTCAAAGGGAAGGAAGCAGAATGCGGGTTTTTATCAACCTTTACCCATACCCGAGAGGACGTGGGATGAAATCAGTATGGATTTCATATTGGGGTTACCGAGGATGCAAAGAGGATTTGATTCAGTCTGTGTGGTAGTGAATAGGTTTTCCAATATGGCACATTTTATCCCATGCCAGAAAACCAGTGATGTGACTCACATCGCAAATCTATTTTTCAAAGAGGTTGTTCGACTTCACGGCTTACCCAGAAGTATATTTTCAGACAGAGATACAAAGTTCGTGGGACATTTCTGGAGGACACTGTGGAAGAAGATGGGGACTAACTTGATGTTTATTTCTACCTATCATCCTCATATGGATGGTCAAACCGAAGTAGTGAACAGAAGTCTGGGAGACGTGCTGAGAAGCTTGGTGACAGAGCACCATAGCCAGTGGGATAGTATATTGCCGCAAGCAGAATTCGGATATAATGACTCAGTGAACATGAGCACAGGCCAAAGTCCATTTCAGATTGTGTATGGCATGCAGCCGAGAGGAGTTTCTGAATTAAGGGATGCGGAACAGACTATGATTAGGAGCGCAAGCCCTGAAGAGTTTGCAGAGGCGATGAAAGAACTTCACGGCCAGGTGAAGTAACGATTTCTAGATTCAAGTCACGAATATAAGCACAGAGTCGATCAGCGGAAGAGACAACTTCAGTTCGAGGTTGGTGAATTAGTTCTGGCACATTTGAGGAAAGAGAGGTTCTCGAGGGGAACATACAATAAATTGAAAATGAAGAAAATCGGGCCATGTAAGGTCTTGAAGAAATTAGGGGAAAATGCTTATGAGATCGAGTTACCGGATGGGATCGGAATATCTCTGGTATTCAATGTCGCAGATTTATATCCATATAAAGTTGAGGAAGTGGGAATAGAAGGTGAACAACCAGGGGTTCAGTGGTAGAAACAGATGTTGATTTCAAAGAAGCCGTAGATGGAGAACATATTGGACAAGAGATTCAGTAAGAAGACTAGGAGAAAAGAATACTATGAGTATTTGGTCAAATGGAAGGGCCATCCAGTGGAAGATGCTAGCTGGGAGGACGAAGCAGAGATATAGAAACATGGATACACCATGCAGGAGCTCATGGATAGGATCCCATGAAAATTTTCAAGCGAGGGAGTATGATGCAGGAGCATCACAAAAGTCAAGCGAGCGGGGAGCAAGCGCAACGTATTTTTGAGCACATGATAAATTGCTTGAAAAAATCTTTTTGAAATTGATGCGCCAAAATATTTAATGAAGCCATTTATGAAGGAGCGCCTTTGTATATTATATTGGACCTTGAGCGATTCTCTCTCATCCTTAATAGATAGGAGGCATTTAAACTAGTTAATGCAGGTAGATAGACTTGAATTCATAGATTAGACAGTTTTAGAAAGAAGGAGGGAAAACGGATATAGACACCCTCATTTGTACATTGTAACATAATTAAGGAATAGTTGAAGCAGGAAGAGAACAGGAGAATAGTAGAGAACTGTAGAAGAACATCCATGTATAGATCTTGAATTAATAGAAGAAGTTGATTCAAATCCATGGTTTTTGTGTCTTTTCTCTGTGTGTTGATGTTAAATGATGTACTCATGAGTGTTTGTTTTCCTGTTATGCAATTGTTTTATTGTTGTGTATGTGATTTCATGTTTGAGTTTGAAATCTGAGGGGAATAAGAAATGAGTTTCAATTGTTTCTCTATCTGAGCAAGGATTCCTGCAAGGGGTGCAGTTGAAGTCGTCCGCAAGGAGTGCGTTGACGGAGGTCCGGATGGTTTAACTCTTGTTCTCATTCACCCAAAAGTGAACTGGGTTACTGGAGCCGTGCCAAGGAGGGCGCAGGCTAAGGGAGAGCCTCAGTGGTGAATTTGAGCAGAATCTTTGAAGGACTGCTGCTGCAGGTGTGCGCAGGCTGGAGAAACACAAACTCTTGAAGTGTTTGCAGGCTGCCACCAGGAGGGCGTGCAAAGGGTTCTTTTTTTTTTTCTTTTTCTCTAAGAGACTGAGGAGTTGTAGAAAGCTCAGGAAGGATAGGTTGTTGAGTTCATTGAAGAACAGAGAGGACAAGTTGTGACTTGAAGTTCAAGGGAAGCATCACAAGTTTGCGAGCAGGCGAACGAGTTCCATGGAAAGGAATACTTGGTCCTTTCGCAGAATTCATCCGGAAGGAACGGACGGTCGGTAATCTCTGAGGAGAATTCGCAAATCTCTGTGAGTCGTCAGATCTTGTGGATATGTAGGGGAGATACAGTGGTGTATTCTGGGAGGTTTAAGTTCAGGACAGATAGAGCATTGATCCAAGTCATCCAGGACCATTGGATCTACATGTATATCGTGTATCGGAGTTTCGAAGATCGAACCTCCAAATTATTGCAACAAAAATTGCGATATCGCGACCCGCGATATCTCGACGAGTCCAGAACCATCCATCATTTTGGACACGCATCAGAATATCCGAGAGGAGTCGAGGTTCGACGTATCGGGGTTCCTGAGTACAAAGAAAATGTTGCATCAGGAATCGTGAAACTCCGAAACGTGATTTCCCGACAGACTAAAGGGACAGTGTGGGGTCACAGTGGAATTAGTGGAGGACAGGTGGAGTATCGTATCGGGGTTAGGGAAAAGGAAAGCCCTGAAACATTGGTGTTAGGATTCGCGATCCCGTGAAGTCTGAAATCCCGATAAGGTGACGGGACCGTTGAATAGTCAACCCGCGCGTGCATTGGAGTATCCGCACATCGGGGTTCGGAGTTTAGAATTTCCATTTGTTGACGTCGTGAGTGGCGAAATCGCGATAGGAGAATTTTCGACGAGGAATATGACTGCGGTCATATAAGGAGCGGTCGCATGGACAAAAGGCTTAGTCCGGGAGGCTAAGGCGGCAGGGGAGCGTATCGGGGATCGGGGATTGGTGAGGTGAGTTGTTTTGGACATCGCAAACACTGAAATCCTGATAGGAGGAACCCCGATAGAAAGGTAGAAGGTCAGTATTGACTCACGTCGGATTTCGGAGAATCGTGAGGCATAAATCACGCGGCTACAGGATTCGGGAAATCGCGAAGTCCGATTTCCCGATCGTCAAGGGAGATCTTTTGGAGAATTGTTGTGGGTGTGGAAAATTCCCGATAGGGAATTAGAAGAAATTTCAATTCTTTGGGCCGAGTACGGAGGAGGTCCTGTGAGCAGACGTGCAGGAGGGCGCGCTTGTGTCACACTGTAAAAATCCCTAATTTTTTCCCATATCTTACAGAAATTCGATGTCCTCCTTCACACAACATGTTGTAGCTGATTTTGTTGGTGAATTTCGAGTTTTGTACATCATGGGGTTCCTGAAAAAAAACTATTAATATTTGAAATTCAAAATCAATTCAAAATTAAACTCATACTTGTAGCTTTTAATGCGTTGGAGTCGTGGCACAATCTGGATGAAAAAATCACTATTTTGGGGATCTTTTTGAACTACTATAACTCATAATTCATGGGGAGATTGCTTGTTGGACCCTTATCTTATGTGTGAGAGAAGAAACGAGTAGAAGAAACAAAAT